>JAZGTK010012707.1:0-14774 GCA_036877625.1 Ambastaia sidthimunki | reverse complement strand
GTGTGCGTGTGTGTGTGTGCGTGTATGTGTGTGCGTGTGTGTGCGTGTGTGTGTGTGTGTGTGCGTGTGTGTGTGTGTGCGTGTGTGCGTGTGCGTGTGTGTGTGTTTGTGTGCGTGCGTGTGTGTGTTGATCATACACATCAGCCGAGGAAATTTACAGCCGATATGAATCAGAGCAGATTCCACATGATAAAAACAAACAAATAACTCTCACAGCCTCATTCAGCCAAGTCTCAGAATGGCATCATTCCTTACAAACCTCATTTGTTTTTTCAAACTCTGCCAGTTGGCTACTATGTAAGTGCTTTAAAAAGCTGTCTGTCACCATTTAAGGGCATTTTCTTCATCAGCTACACACTCGGTGTTTGTGGGTTCACTCTGAGCAGACTGTACTGGTAACTGAGGCAAACCACAGTCTTGTAAATAAAGACAAGTGCCCTCAGTAAAGACCACAGACTAAACTGCAGAAGAACTGAATGGCAAAATGCAGCAAAAAGCCTCATAATGATCCTCTTGTGTTTGCTTTGTTACCGGAGGTCAAAGGCAAGCAGTCACTGAGGCTGATGGGAAATAAAAGAGCTTTGTGGAAATGGCTTTAGAGTGTGCATCTGTGCCTCTTAACACTGAGAGTGTAAACAAGGCCCTCTGTCTCTGGGGCTTCTGTGGACGGAAGTTTCTCTTTGATTTAAAGACACAATGCGGTTGCTACTTTTGTGGCTAACATTACTTGACTGTGTCTTTGTGTTTATTCTTTCTGTGCTTAATGTTTAGACTACACTCGCAGTAGATTTAAAGGATAGTTCCATCATTGTGTGATGCCAAAACATTGTTATGTGTGTTTGCTATGCTATGCGTGCAGAAACATTAACGTTGACTCAACCAATAGTGCGAGTTTGGGCCGGGACAAATTTTTGTTTTGAAACAATCATTGTTTTATGTGAATTGGTTGTAAAGCAATTTTAGGTTATTCAGTGTTTTTAACAAAATGTTAAAAATGTTATTTTGAAAGATCTAGGACTTTTCAAAATGTTTTATTGCCTGGTTATAAACTTTTTTCAAACATTTCTTTTTACATTTAATTCTGTAATGTTTTTGTAATTAATTTTACAGTAACCACTTAAGAGTAATGTCTTTGATATTTGATATATAACATTAAAAAACTGTTTTACTAACATTACTGCAAAAACGTTTTTTGAAAACTTTTTAGAGAATGTTAGCCAAAGTTCTAAGGATGTTGGCAACCCTGTTAGCTGCGATGCCACAGAAATGACACACAGCTTTAAATTGTGTGTGTGTGTGTGTGTGTGTTTGCTCAACAGGACTCTGATGATGAGAATGGCATGCCCAAGAAGAAATGGCCAACTGTGGATGCATCCTACTATGGAGGAAGAGGAGTGGGTGGAATCAAAAGAATGGAGGTGATGTTCTCTGTGGTGTGAATCAGCTTTATATAGGGTGTTATTTGATCATAGGTTAACACAGGCTACAGGGGAATAAAGACAACATGTGACGAGTGATGTCATCATCCCTCAAGCCCTGAGAACACATCGCTGTGACCTTAAATACTCCTGTCTGTCTGTCTGGTGCCAAAACTAGATCAGCTTACATGGCAATGCTTGTACACTTACTCCTGTAATTTGCAAAGGTAGCAATTTTGAAGGACGTATGAATTATTGTCCTTTGTTAAATATATGCTTTTCTTTACAACTGCAGTGGCTGTTCCATGTTAAACGCACTGTTTACAAACACAATAATGTTAATGCTGGCTTGTGTCAAATGGCAAGAAAAACACGTACGCAAACACACTGTGTTCCTGGGGTCTGTAGGTACGTTGGGGAGACAAGGGTTCCACAGAGGAAGGAGCTAAACTGGAGAAGCCAAAGAACGCAGTGGTGAAAATGCCAGAGCAGGAATATGAGCCCTATGAACCAAAGCCCAGAAGAGCTGATGGACGTAGACATGCCCACCACAGAAAGTGGTACAGTCCTATTCAGGTACAGAGCTTTATTTACCTTACAGTTATGGAAATTAATATGTAATCATCATCTTTCATTCCTCTGGATAAGATCCCAATTTATTAAACACTTCCAGGTCAGAAAGGTTTTAATGTAGCGGTGTGATCTGTTCTATAGGGAAAGCTGGATGCATTGTGGGCCCTTTTCCGTAGAGGATACAACCAGGTGTCCCTCATGAGACCTCAGCCTGGAGATCAGGTACGACTATGAACCCCTAAAGTTAAAATCTGATACTCTTACCCAGAATAATGACCTATAATGACCTTTTCTCATAATGGAGATCTACAAGGCTTCTTAATCTTATTCTGGTATCTTTTAAGTCCACAGCTGCTTGTTTGAATGACTTAATCCACCTTTAGTCTGTTATTTGTAAACATTCAAATAGAAAAAGAATTGAATTGCTTTCAGTGTTTGTTAAAACGAGTTTCTGTTGTTGCATCCAAGTTTTCTTGATTACTTTGGGATTTTTAGATTGGAAAAATTTGGTCAATGCAAGTTCCAGTCTATGAAAACAAAAGTGCATGCTTTCATTTCCCGTTTCATTTTTTAAACTAACAGATTGAACTATGTTCTTTTGTCACACGATCACATTCAAACTGTTATGTCTCCATTATTCGTTTTTTACTATTAATTTTGGTGTATGCTTTTATGTCCCAGACCCAAAGTATCTACAGGGTTTTGCTTGTGAGACAGTGTGACTTTCTCGTCTCTGATGAGCATGCTCAGTAGCCGAGACAGGAAATAGTATAATTGCACCGTATTCTCATGCTGCTCATAATTCCTCCCCACATGGAACGTCGTGTAGCCGAGCCCAGTCTCTCATTCTCCTGCTTCCTTTGTGAGAGACAAACCCTGGGTTTCTGAGCCCCGCTCTCTCTGCGCCCGCATTATTCCATCAGCACAGGCTGTGTCATGGCAACACATCTGTGTGGCAATGAAAGGCATCTTTCATGTGGCACACAGAGTCACAGGCCGTACAGTATGATCCATTATAAATCCACTGTGTGCTATAGATGGGCCGATCTGATTTACTTTGGTTTTATTCTATACGACTTCATAATGGGCCGCTTGTCTGAGGGACCGCCAGCGTCCAGCTGCTCTGTGTTCTCCTCATGAGCTTGAGAAGGTGCTGGAGAGGGCAGCAGACTCTGTGAAGGAGAGAGTTTGGATGGAAACAGCTGTGTCATTCAGAGAGGCTTTGGGTGGAGTTGTATGTCTCATGCCCACCTGCAACACAATACACCATGAGCTTTGCTCGTCCAGACAGCAGACACACAAATGGCTCGCTGTGCCCAAACAAGACCTCTGCTCAGCTGTAGACGGCCTAATCTCTATTTTAGTCCAGATCTCATTGCCTTTATAAATCATTGTCTTTCTTTGGCTTTTTGTACTGGTTCTCTGTCCGTATATCACCATCTTTAATGTTCTTCAAACATTTTTATTAAGTGTTTTTGTGTCTAGAACATTTTATAATAACATGTTTAACATTTTGTTCTTGGAAATGTTCTTTCAACCTATAATTGTTGAAACTTCTAACATTCTTGTACACAGAACCAAAAATTTAACACTAATCGTTGCTTAAAGCTTTTTGTTTCTGCTGACATTTCATTGGTTAATAAACATTAACGTTAATGTATAATATACACAAATAGCTGAAGAATACGTACTGTGCTGTTTTAAAAGTATCAGTCAGATCAGTCAGTCAGATTAGCACCTACATTAAGAATGCTAAACATTAACATGTATGACCTAAACTAACGTGTTCTCAGGTCAAACTCTTTACCCATAAGCCTCAGCGCACACATTGTCATGCAGCGGTGGCAGTCCTGCCTTTTTGCATGCTTATAGTTGTTATACAAAGAAAGGAGCTCTTGTTTTCGAAAATCTTTGTTGGCCAGTTTACAAGCTTCACTTCACATGGTCACTATCTGCCCCCTCACGTCCGAGGGCCATTTCCAAACGAGACAAAGAAAATCTGTGGAATAGAGAGTGTTTTTGTTTTGTTTTACATAATGTCCCACATGAATGTAAAAGTTGTGACAAGAAAGACTCTGGTTAACAGAAGGAAGTGGCTTTTTAACATAATTTATGAGTCTGGCTGAATGACATGCTTCTCCAATTGTTCTCAGTGATTCTGTCTCCTGTTTTTTATGTCACTGGGGTCTGCATTAGAGTCTAGCCCTCATGTAACCAAAACTTGGTGGTCTCATTTAACAGCTTAATAAACAAAGAGCTCCATAACGTGACATGGGGCCAATTCAGCGAGGGGGCGAGCTGAGTTTTATTGTGATTGGCCATTGTTTTGTTGCCGGGGGTGTGGCCTGATTGATTCAGGTCTGGCCGGCCGGGGGCAAAACCATCACTTTGCCACTCGTGTGCAGCGAAACGGACAATTTGGTGAGCGCCCAGCAACAGGCTCGCGTAAGGGTGAGCATATGGTCCGAATGAGAATAGAGACTCATGAATACCGTGCAGATGTGAGTGGAGAGAGAGAACAGACTAAGGCAGAGAGGAATAGGTTCTGCCCATATGGTGTTTTAACCACCGTGGATGGCCTCCAGCAGGCTACAAGCTTCTGTGGGCTTTAGATGGTGTTGATGGAGGTACAGGGTGTCTGTTTACTGTATCAAACCCCCATCAAGAGATGGTGCGTTTCTACTGCATTTGTAAATTTAAACCCCCTCAGCAGTCAGACAACAATTTTAGAAAAGACTTAATCTTGTGTGGAGTGTGTCTGGATTAATGTTTATGTAGATGGCTGGATTTTCACAGCACCTTTATTTACTGTAACACAAAAACAAAAGAATGTCTTACTCATCTGTAGTCCAGTGCTATAAGAGAACTGAACAAAAGAGTGAAGCTTTTCTGTCACAGTTTAGCTAGTGGCCTTTAAACTCTCCATCTGTTTGTCTAATACGAGCTCCAACAGCATGACAGAAGCTGGCACATCAAATATCCACTTATTTCCACTCATATGAAAGTCATTTAAATGTTTTAGGAGATCAGAATGGGACAGAAAATAATGTATCTGTGCTTTTTGAAGGTAATTATAATTGCTGTGCTTGTACTTGTAATTGCTTTAAGATTCAAGATTCTTTATTTGTCACATACTAGTTATACAAGTACAACAAGTAGTGAAATGAAATCAACCCATCCACACATAATACAAACATGTTTGTTAATATTTAGTCATTATTTGACTCCTAAATCATTTCTGTTTTATTAGTGTTCTAAAATAATAAAGATGAATTTCATATTGCTATTTAAGCAACTGTTCCATCAAGTAATTTCATTTATATTAACAGTAGGTTGTTTACGCTTTCCAAACGATGTGGCAAGTTTGTGTACTAATATAAAGTGTGTGGCCACAGGTGTGTGTGTTTAAAGTCATTTTGCAATGGTTCTAAATGTCTTATCTAATCTAAATTTAGAATCAGGCTATTCATTTTATATGCATTTGATACACACTATGGTGATCTATATAAACGTGTGTTGTTAACCATAGTCCTGTTACAGTAAACATAAGTACACAATATATAGGGACAGATTGAAAGCAAATTTGAAAGTTGCATAAAGATACATAGAAATTATACTGTTATATCTTTATAAATGAAAGTTAAAATACTTGCTTATTTATTATTAAAGATTATAGATTGTATGTGTAACATGTAGCCCATTTGAGGAACAAGATTTAGATGCAGCTTTGTCTCAAAGCACTTGCATATGAATGCATCACATTTCTTAAGATTTGTGACAAAAGTGGCTGTTGTGGTGGATCCAGTGTCATCCAGGGTTTCATTTTTTGCACCTAATGAAGCGTTAAGTGAGTTTTGAATGGCTTTGGTCAGTCCGTCCCCAATTTTGAACCTCAGAAAACTCTAACAATCCCTTCTATAAGATCAGCCTTCCTGACAATAATGAATCACTTCATTTTGAAGAATGCACGCTTTGCCAACCAACAACACCGTTTTCACAAATAGCTGTTCTTCCCAGCGACTCTTCAACCCCACCCCCATGATTTTGGGGACAGAATTGCAGTTGACAGCTGAGTTTCTGAGTGTCTGAAGTGCTGTGGGTTCATCTCCTGGGCATTTTGAGTAAGCTAGCAGGAGAAGGCAGACTAGCATCAGCTGCACTAGATCCTGAGCTTCTGTTTTCGAAGCCCACGCATTTCTATGTGAAGATCTCTAACTTGTCACCTCTGGTATTTATCCTTCACATTGAGTCAAAAATGCAATATATCAATACAATATATGAGATGTGTTTGTTCTTTGTTTTATTCCTGGAGAGGGTAGTTAATGATGGCAGTGGAGTTTCAGTTTATAACTGACAGTGATCCAGCCATCTGTCCTGTTACTGCAGGGACGATGCATCAACTTTACCCGGGTGAAAGCAGAGGAGCCAAGGTCACCTCCACTCAGCCACCTTTCACCTCCGCCGCCCCCTCCAGACCATCAGCCACTAATGCGGCCAGCCATATCTCCTCCGCCCAAAAGACCACCATCCCGGGGACCCTCCATCCACCGCCCACCCCCAGGACCTCCACCGGCTCGAGCACCCCCAGCCCCCCGTGGACCGCCTCCACCACGACCCCCACCCTGCCCTGGGAACAGCCATTGAGAACAATGGAGGGCCTTCACAGCGTCCCTAAAATCTCTGCTTTTAATTCAAATGTGTGATATTTACTAAAGCCACTGGTTTCCAGTCATTTCAGATACAGGATTGTTGATCTGGATTTGGTTGGTTAATTTGGACTAATTCAAATGTTCTGTGACATCAGTTTATGTCTTTAGCATAAACAGAGACAGCAATCAAAGAAAGGCTTCAGCAATGCATGAGAATCTAACACATGCAAAATTAATAAGGCACTTCACTTTTGAATGTTGACTATGGGTATTTGTATATCAGACTTAGCATGTTAAATTGTATGTGTCGGAGTAGATGGAATACTCAAGGTTAATGTTAAAAGTAAGGGTTGGTTTTAGCATGCAATAATGGTATATACATTGTGCTCTGTTTTAGCTTTTTAGATTAATTGCCCACATCTTTAAAAAAAGAAATTCTGATGTGTTGTGACTGCGGGGCAGTACAAAACGCTTATTTATTTAGCCTTGGGTTCCTGGTAGGCACTTGAATACAAAATGACAGGGTGTCCACCAGCAGTACAGGACACTTATGATGTTTTATATAGTGTGTTTTGCTTCATGGTAATTGGCAATCACTTGTTGTATACAGCAAGAAAATGTTCAAGGGCTTTAAATGCTGTTCATTATGTGTATGTGCTTATCTACTTGAAATTTAGGTGTTCGTATGTCAATTGAATTGCCTTTATTGATTAAAAAAAATCCTAATAAGAACTTATTAACTCTGTCAACTTTTTCAAAGGGCGTGAGAAAGACAATAACTTCTTTTTCTGTATAAATCCAGAAATGCATGGCGTAACAAAGTCTCATTTCTGAAATTGTTTCCGTTTGAGTTCAACAAGTTTTTTACATCACTAAGTCAATCACGATTGTTGACACTAAATGTGCAACAGCTAAAATGTTTCGTTACATTTTTAGCAGATGCTTTTAACCAAAGTGTTACAAGAGAGAGAGAGCATTTAACATTTTGCCAACATTTTTATTTCAAGCTCTCCCTTGTTTTTTTTAGTAACATTTTGTGGGGCAGTTGTGGTTTACTGGTTAGAGAGTCAGACTTGTAACCAGAAGGTTGCTGGTTTGATTCCCAATGCCCGTTGTCCCTGAGCAAGGCCCCTTACAACCAATTGCCCCCTGGGCGGCACAGTGCTGCCCACTGCTCCGGGTGTGTGTGTGAACTGGATGGGTTAAAGCCAGAGGACAAATTCCAAGTATAGGTCACCATACTTGGCCTGCACTTCAGATTTTTATAACATTTTTATGTCACAGACTTTTGGACCCAACTGTCCATGCACAAAAGCACAAATTCTCAGTAAAATATTGATTTCTAGATTCCTGAATCTCTTACCACAGAAGGACTCACTCCATTGTTAAAAGCTGCATAAATAATTCATGCTCAGCAGGGTCCGGAATTACATCATGTAACGTGACATGATTCATATGGTCTTCTGACTGCAGCTCCTTTGGCTGGATGGAGTGAATGCTCAGAAACATCAGCATGTGACAGTAGCCACAAAACCTGGAGGCCTGTGACAGCTCCGGTATGTTCCCATTACAAGCATTGACAGCTCCACATTATGACTAATATCCCTCAGCCTGCTCTGCTGTACCAAATAATCATTTAACGAACAACTGTAAATCTGTCAAATACAGTATTTCTTATTATTTCTAAAGACTGAATGAAGGTCCAAAAAATTAATGTCCTCGCTGATATTTTTTAAAGTCAAACACTACCCTCTGCTGGCCATGAATACGTCAGGTAGGATGTAATGTTTGGCTTAAAATTTAAATAAAAAAATAGGCTTTAAAATTGGCCGATCAAGCAGATGTTACCATGATATGAGAGACTGTATCACTGTTCACTCACTGGGGCCATTAGGAGAAATCCAGTCAAATTTATTACATAAACGTGACCTTCAACAAACTCGGCCTATAATAATACCAGCAGTTTTTTTGTGGATTAATCACACTCTTATGAGATTTTTAGTGTAAACATAAATTTTATTTATCAATTGTTTAATTCCATTTAGAGATCCATGAATTATCTTATTTTTAAATACAACTGACATTTAAGAATGGAAACATTAATGTTCTTGGGGTTTAACATGTGCATGATATTGTAGTAAACCTGTGGTTATATAAATAGGAATTAATGTGGCAAAAAACTACTACACTTTTACTGTAGTAAAATAATCATTTTCGCTTTGAAACAAGGCATGTTGAAAGGCATCTTCACTCACAGTTTTTTCTGTCCAACAAGTACAAGTACATAAATACATTTTGCACAATCCCACTACAGCAAACATCAAAAGGGATGAGACACTTCCACAGGAATGTCTCATAAAACAAAACAGTACAGGACTCAACAAGATGTTTCCAGGTTTAATTTCTTTAATCTCCAGAAAGAACCATAAGAACATCAATTTGTCCTGCTGATCATCGTCTATTGCCAGCATACAAATGTATGTGTCCTGGGTTGATGTCCATGTGTGTCAAGTTCTCCTCTTCTTCTGCAATGTTCTCTTTCCTGAAAGCGCTCATTTCTTGGCTCCTCGGACCACATCTTTAAACTGACCCTGAAGTTTAGCCTTTTTCCTATTATTAACAGACATAGAGGTCACAATAAAGGTCACAGATATGTGAGTAGAAAGTGCATGAAGACCAACTCCACCCCATACCCGCAGTTGAGCTGAGCTTTCTTCAGAGGAATGTAAGCATATGGGTCACCCCTTCCCTTCTGCAATGAACATTGCAAATGACGTTTTTTATATGTTTTTCAGACATTCAGTGTTAAATGCTATGTAATGTCTATATGTTGGTCAATATTACAAAATTGTTCACTGTGGTCAGAAGTAATTAAATTCTTACCTTAGATTTATACTCCACAGCAAACTCCGCCCCTCCACCCAAAGGCCTGTGGATGCCTTTACCTCCAGCTGAGAAGTTCAACAATACAAATGTAAGAATCTTCAAATGTTACATAAATCAGTTTCTGTAGCACTGTTTAGCTGTTGCTCTCCAGAGCACATTTTTGTAAGGTAAATTTACTCTGCATGATCAAATGCGGCTCAGATGACGTTGTGTTGTACCTTTATATTTCAATGCAGGTGTAACATCAATATCATCATCTAAATTTCAAACATATACAAGTTAAGTAATAAATAATAAATGCTTAATATTAAAAGCATTCCAAAATGTCTTAGTTATTAGTTATCTTTGAGATACATTTTCTATACTGGCTAATGAATCGGACTACACTGCCATCTAAAGGCTTAACTCAGCAAAGACTTCTATTAAGGCGGAATAAAACTTGAGTCACCTTAGTTATAGAAATGTTTATTGTTTAAACATTTAAAAGAAATGATAAACCTTTGATAACAAATGCTGTTTAAAAATCATTATTATACATGTAATGAAGTCTTAGGAATTCTTCTGTGTAGCTGATTTTGTGGAATTTAATGCATTTATGACTTATATTTATGACATAAATTTATGAATTATGACATGATGACACTGTGTCCCTTAACTTCTGAGTTAAAACACAAAAGAGCCCCACATGGCTACAAGCACCTTTGTGTTTTCCATACACAACAAACAACTCTTATTATGAATTTCATTGCACAATATTGATAAAAACATCCACATCCATCCTCAAGGATAGTCCTTTCATTTGACCAGAAAGAACAAGTCTTCCTACGGAATCACTGTGTAAATTGTGTTTCTGCAGACACCCATGTTTCCAGGGCTCAATTTCTGCACTCAGCCAGTGGATGAGGGTCACCCTGGACAGTATTAGTCATCACCAACCGACACCGTCAGGTCTCAGACTGGTATGATGTCTTTTTTAAGAGGGTAGATGTCCCACGTCAGTCCGTCACCATAAGGGGTGTGTCCAGAGGGCAGGAAAACACGCGTCAGCCAATGACTGCAGAGAGTAACAAATCATAGTTTACAGAACAAAAACGCTACAGATGAAAATTCCAAGACATGTTATATAGTTCTCACCTTCTTTTCTCCACACCTAAAAACACCTTCCAGTTGTTTAATTTGCCATAATTGAAAGGATTTCGATAGACCTTTAAAAAAAAGGAGTTAAAGGTTAGAAATAAACCCTGTACAGATCTAGATTTTCATTGTAGTTTAGATTCAGTTTTGTTTTCACAATAATGAATGTCCATCAATCCTCTCTGTTTAAATCAATAGAACTGTTATTACAATCGGAGGCTCAAACTCACCTTTCCATGTTTTGCTAAGCGTTTGGCCTCATTGTTATTTATGTGTCTCTCAATGCTGGTCTCTCCATGGGTGATGAGCACAGCATGCCACAGTGTGAGAGCTCCCAGAGCCACCGCCACTGTGCTGATTCAGATACAGCAAACATAAATGATGTGGGTCTATAGACACAAGCTGTATTGTGGGTACTATGATGGATCATCTTTTATTATGTACCTTGTGAGGACCCACATGTAGATAACGCTCTTATGAAACATTCTGTCTTTATAGGTATATGGAGGCTGTGAAACCATCTGTGTCCGGTTAAGCATAAGAAGAGAAAACATAAGTTATAATAGAATAGAAAAATATGGAATTAAATTATCTTATAAATATAATTACATTATATATACTACATGTATACATTAGTAACTATATATAAAGTTTTATGTATTGGAACTTTTACATAATTTAGATAAAAGAGAGGAACATCATGTTTTTATAAAAGCTGTGAACTAAATAAAAACATTTTGTTTATTTGTTAATTAATGAGTTCATTAATGAGCTTTGAGACAGAAATGAATGCCAACTCTAAAGCCAAGCTGACATCAAGAACAAGAGTCGCCCGTAATACCTTCCCAGCCGTGACTCCTGATGGTACAACACCAATAAGCAGCCCAATTCCCGTCACCGGAATGCCCTGTTTCGCCACATCCATGTGCCTGAATTGCTATGGAATGGCAGAAAGACAGCCGGCAGTTAATACATGCCCACTTCCTCAGACTTTGAGAACAGACGGAGACGCAGAAGCATCGAGACATAAGACTTCAACACCACCTAAAAATGGCCACAAAGTCTCTTATTCATTTTGCTTACGTCTATGGCGTTGTATGCGTCAATGAAGAGATTACGACCACTGATGCTGCAATACACGCAGCCCAGTGTCAAAGAGAAACAAAAGGAGAAGAAATAACGGTGATTGAAATGACCAACACAGTTGTTCAGCCACGCTGAAAACACAGGGTTAAGGAAAAGACACAAGTGAACCATTAAATCCATCAGGCCTTAATGATGAAACATGAGCTGAACAACTCATGCCTCCAAGTGGCCTTTTGGCCTCTCCAAGATGCTATTTTGTTGTCTGTTAACAAATATTTATAAACAAACATTTGCTGGTCACCTTTTAATATATTTAAGGCTCATTTACTGTGTTACTTTCATTAGTTTTAACTGTAATGCAACAAATGCCATATCTATTAAAAAATGCATCCCATTTTTACTGTTTTAATATGGGGCTTGGATTAAGGAGTAACAGGCAAGTAAACAAACAAACTCTTTGGTATAAAGTAACACAATGGATGTACTTTTTCAGAACATCTATTATATACTTATATACGATTTCAAAAGGATACGACAATGATGGTCCATTTTTAAAATACAGCTGGAGAGAAAGACAGATTTTTACAATGTGTGTGTTTCTTATAAGAACAGTATAACATGCTGATTATCACATTTTGTATCCCTGACCAGGAAAAATGTAGTTTCCTTCTCTTACGTTTTACAGATGCCGCAGTGATGGCTTCTGGCTGGTTTAGGAATGACACATTTTTTACAGAATGACACGAGCGGAATGTCATTTTTCATCTGAAAAACAATTGGATAAAAAACACCAGCTGTTAGGTCACGCATGATGTTGAACATGGACTGCAGCTCAAATGGAATGTGATACGTCTGTAGATGCTAAACCTTAGGAGGGTATCCAGGAGGCGTCTTTGTGGCCTTGTAGTAATGGAAGACTATCATGACCAGGTTCCAGTGTCCATAACAAACGTGCCACATTATCCAGAAAGGAGAGTACGTTTGCAAGACCAACGGCAGAAGGCAGAAGTACGCGATGAAGACGACAGAGCTGGTGAGAGCGACTACTAAGAAAACAAAGACCTTAAGAGAAACAGAAAGAGGGCGGGATTTAAGAGAACATTCTGCTACAACACAAACTGAAAGCAATAATTATGAGAAAAGATTCACCATTCCAAACCAGCGTGTGATGACCTCTACCATCCAAAACACTGGCTCAAGAATGCAGTCCATCACTACTTCAGAGTTAGTGAGGGAATTAAAATAAAGGGATTGGAAGATAAGTTTGATGTAGCTTGCAGGCTGCGTCAATCTTCTGGGCAGACGACTGCGACTGTGTCTGCAACACCCGCGCAGACATCTCAGAAGCAGGCACATGGCAGCAGAGCAGAGACGCATATTTTGCCCCTGTAAAGAACAGACGCTGTATTTTAAGAATAAGCACAATTTCCTAAATATCAGGACAAGCAAGTTTCACTGCCT
The DNA here is from genome assembly GCA_036877625.1 of Ambastaia sidthimunki. NCBI lineage: Eukaryota > Metazoa > Chordata > Actinopteri > Cypriniformes > Botiidae > Ambastaia > Ambastaia sidthimunki. Next base: position 1,567 of record JAZGTK010012707.1, on the reverse strand, counting down.
ATTACCTGCAATTTACTCATCAACCACTCACCCTGTGTTGAACCTCTAAACCAATCAGATTAAAGACGTATCCACCAAAGCGGCTGGTGTGGATGGATCCAAACCAATAATACAAACATGGTTTAGTTTCTGATACCCCCAGATTATCTAATACAACAAATATACAACAAAATACAACATGCATTATTATATTTGTCCAGTGTCTAAAAGGCTGAAATATGTACACATGGCATATTTGCATGCTTTATAAATAAATGCATTAATAACAGCACCAAAAAAGTCCTGCCCATTTTAGATTAACTTCTTAAAATATTCATGGCATGGGTTGGGTCAAAAAAGCATGGTTACCCTAGTAACGAATGCTTATCTCCTTAGATTTGTACTTTAATCAGGTCTTTAATCTTACTAGAGGGGTTTCAATTCAGCCCATAACAGCCACTTGTTTACATAAAAGCCTGGTTATTCCCTTCTGAATTTGGGATTAGAACCTTCTTTGAACATTCATGACACAAATGATTGTAGAAAGAACAGCACTACCCATCATTATACAAAAAAGTAAATTAATATAACATTTATATTAGAGCATCATACTATCCGCGTGTCATAAACTGAGTACTGTAATCCCTGGGCTAAATGGACAGATTCTCGGTCTGTGCCTTTTACATTTATTATAAAGACAATAAAAGGCAAAAATATGGACACATACTGAAAAATGTGTAGGTTTTTCAGATCACTCCGTATACTTCACATCAATGAGACAAAGGTAGCCTCTGATGTTTAATACCCATGAAATGTATTTCTCCCGGCTGGATCAAAACAGCAGGAGCTAAACCTCACAAAAATGTAAACAGTCTGTTTCGCTTACCTGCTCGAGATCTTCCCCTAACGATGCGATCGACTCATGGTATCCTTTAAAAACATCTAGGCGTGACAGATGGACGGAAATAAATGGAAACAGCGGTTTCAAGCCCTTTGATTTAATCTGACCTGCTGTCTGCTTGACGCGATAGACTGAGTTGTCACGCTGAGAATTCTGGGAATTCGAGTTCAAAGTGTTGAACGTGAAACATTTTTTATTATTTATTTTTTCAAATTATTTTAAACTTGTAATTACATTTACCCGCTTCGTAGTTAATTAATGAATCGAAGTAACTTAAATAATAATTTAAATTCTCTTACGCGATTAACAACACCAAAGAATTATGGGAATTGTAGTGTTATCCCTGTAGCTCGTCACATGGGTTTTGGCACTACAGCGGCAGCAATTGTAACCGGTATGACATTCAGTTTAAACTTCGATATACCTTTGCGAATAAAAGAAACTATTGATAAAAAAAAAAGCAAAGACGTCAGCGCAAAACATGGGAACCGTAAATGTGTGGTAAGAACATTTTATCAGCAGCAAGGTTTTGCTATATCTGCTAACGCTGCTTTAGAAGACAAGTGACTTAAAGATTTGATATAATGCTCACTTGGGTGTTAAAAGTACAACACACATTAACGTAAATTTTAGGACTTTTTTATGCCGTTATTTATGTGGAAAAATAATTCATTGTAGTTATGATTA
>JAZGTK010012706.1:0-14775 GCA_036877625.1 Ambastaia sidthimunki | reverse complement strand
ACACTAAAAGTGACATGAACAAAACAGACAATTAAATTGCTAAATTGTCAATTGAACGTCACCAATACTTCATAATCATCATAGCCCAATCCATATAACAGAAGTTTCCCGAACCAAGCAGAGGCATTAAAATTATATTATTGACAACTCACGTCAACAGAGAGGTCCAGCAGTACTGCCATCCTCTCCATTGTGATCCTTGTGTAATATTTTGCCATAATTCTGATGTTCTAGAAATGAACAGACAGACAGTTATTCTACAGCAAGTGAATATACTGACATAACATACTTTAAACTACTTACATGTTCTACCACTCTGTTTTTCAGATTTTTCCATCTCTTTTCTCCCTCTTCTGAGTAGGTGAAGACATCAGTGTCAGGGGTTCCCACGAACCCCTCTCTCAGCTCCTTCCCATAATCCTTCACTACACATGACCAGCTCATTAGCTCCATGGTGGTAAATTGTTTTAGGAGATCCCTGTAAAGGAGAAAAGATAAACTCCTCTACTTGGGCTGGGTGATATGTTAGAAATAATTACTTTTATTTAAAAAAATAACACAATATCCGATGACATTGTCTACTCCTACTCCATCAAATTCTTCCTGGCAAAAAGGAAGATGGCTTAATATGAAAGAAAATATCTTCATTGTTTGGCTTTCAAAACAGATGCAAGTGGTGAAGCAGTGGATGCAACAGAGGCTATGTGCAGGCTTTGTAAGAAAATGTAAACACAGACCACTAATCCCCACAGTCCAAAATACACCATTCAGCAGTAGCAGCCTCATTTCAGCCCCATTCTGCAGCCCATCTAAAAGCTAAATATTTAGTCTAACACGGATTACTGCTGCATTTGCTAGTGCAAAGTAGTACGACAAATCTAACTGAAAATGGACATTTCTGGTTAAAGAAATAATAGTCTTAAGTCTTGTTAGAATTCTGGGCAAAACTTTGACAGTCAGTATGAAGTACCCAGTCTGAATTATTACATCTATTCTGAAGCTGAAAGTGAATACCAAGGAGCAGTTTGTTTGTCAGATAGTGTCTTGGAAAGTGTGAAAGAATGGTGCATCAATGAAGGAAAAAAATTAATGTGTCCACAGACAACAGAGTTAATGTTGTTGCAGCCATGTGGCAGCTAAACTGGCCATGGTTTAACTATTTTGGGCATCTGAATGTTGCTATTAACAATTTCTTTTTTTAGAAAGAAGGGCTTACAGACCAAGCATCTGGTCAATGCAGGGCCCCTAACAGGGCTTTCTTGAAAAGTTGGCACAAAAGACAGGAACTCATAAGTGCACAAAAGGAGATTAACATATCTCATCACTCTCTTATAATGGTAAACTAACCATAATAGACTATTAAAATACAACATTTTATTAATACTGCTTTACACTATTTTAAAGTTATTTTACATAGCCTACATAATTTTTAGTATTTTATTATTTTTTATAACACTTTTACAACCATATTAGACCGCAGATTAAAATTACTAATTACTTTCAGAATTACAGCCATATGGCATAGAAAATTTTGGTTATTTTAATTATATCTTGTGTCTCAAAACAAAATGTTTAATCTATCTTAAAACGATTAAAAAATCTTAAATTATTGCTTAATTGTAGGACATTGCTAGGGCTCAAAGCTGAAGATAACAAGGAGATCTGGAGCAGGGTCCAACAAAACAATGGGTCTTTGCAGATGACAAAAGCAGACTGAGTGATTTTCACAGAATAACCAAAAAAAAAAATCTACTCTCAGGGTGGAATAATACTGAAGGCTGCTTCCCGCTTATGTCATGGAAGTTCAAAATTTTTTGGGGGGGAAAAAAAGTCTAATCATGTTTTCATTTTGAAAATGATTCCCATATACTACTGTCGCTTTTTGTTTACACACAGCCTATAATTTGATTTCAAAGGAAAACTTGATAAAATATTCTTAGCATTGTGTCTTAGCATTGTGTCAAAATGTTGGGTCCATTGTCTCATTTTCTTCAGTGTTAATCATTTCATTGTTTTTCCAGGCTTCCAATGTTTAATTAGCTTAATATTATTATTTGTATTACTCTATTATATGAATTATTTTAAATAACCTATAATATTTTTAGAGCTGTTTAAAACTTGCAGCCTATTTTGTCTTTTTTTGCTTTAAGGTATGCAATAAAAACACTACAAAAGTTAAGTGCATGGCAACTACTAAATACTAGTATTTGTCAACTTCCTAGGTTAATCATTTGTCATTTTCCAGATATTGTTGATTATAGTTTATTAACTGACTATTATAATTGGCTAATAATATTGTCATACCGCAGAGCCCTATCCTCTACACCACACCATGGCCTCAAGATTCAATTACGCTTATGTCTCAACAATCCTTCAGCCATTGAACCCTTACAGAACACTCTCAGTGTGTTCTGGCTCATTTACCTGTATTTTGGGATTTCCTCAAGTTTCTTGTCAGTGCTGATTCTATGAACTAGGTCAGACTGTTCGTTGTCATAAGGAGCCAAAATCACATATAGCACGACACTCTTCAGAGCCTGAAAAGAACATAAATGAAACCTTTTTAATTTTAAAAGCCTTAAAGTAAATTTTGACAGTTTTTTTTTGTTTCAATGAGGTCAGGAAAAAAGTTAAAACTGACAGATAGACATAACAGCATGTGGACAGAGGCAGTGTAAGGATTATGATGCTACATACCTGCTGCCATTTGGAGCTGTCTTGTAGGATACTGGGAGTGTCATAAATGGCTCGGTAATGTTTGCAAATGGACAGGTAGGAGCCTTCATGCTGATCAACTTGAATCATTAGATTATAATACTTGAGTTTTAACTCCTAGACATTAAAGAAAGGAAACCAGTTATGTAATAAGCAAAACTAAACACCTCCCACCAAATATAGGAACTGAGTATTCATTCAAAGGAAAGTTTATCAGCAAGACAATAAGAACCTCAGCGCCCTCCTCCTGGAAGAATTTAGTGTTAATCTTTTTGCTGATGATCTGTGTACGGATGTAATCCTTCACTGCAATGCACAACCTCATCTGCTCCAGAATAAACTCCACCTTCTCTTTTTTTTCCATGGAGCCATATGTCTCTACCTGCAGGGAAAAAGGGAATATCCATCATGCCGCTTCAGGAAAACACCCAGCCATTGTTATTTCCTTAATCTTGTACTATAATCTTATAATGCTATATTATTAAGTAAAAATACGCTTTCAACTTGCCTGAAGTTCCTGCAGAATAGATGCAGCCTCTTTGACATCTCCATGTTGTTCTTTAATTTGGGCCAGTGTTTTAGTCAGCCTGGCACGTTCAATTTCCACATATATCTATAAAAGCATTGACATGCAAAATTACAAACATTAAAGAGTAATCTAACTCATATAAAATGGATCTTGTATATAAATTAAGTTGACAGAAGACCTTTCCAGCAGTGACAGTGCGTAGCGTGTCGATGAGTCTGAGTTTGATCGAAAGGTCAGTCACAGCATCAACGTATTTATAACATTCTTGCACCATCTTGGCAACAGCCTATATAGGAAAATTAAAATACTGTATTAAATTCTAATTTCATTATTTCACCATGTTCAGATGTATTGTCATTTATGCCTCAAAATATAAGTAATATTCAGAATATTCATCATGGTACTTGAGAGCTTACACTACAAATCCAACACAAATGTGTTTTATCTAAAGCAATCACAAAACATTTTGGACCCAATTTTTGTAAAACTTGCCATGACGTGACAGTATTCTTCCAAAAATAAAAAAAAAGATACTGCTACTTCAACAACAATAAACATTATACATCAACTTTATATATATTAGCTGATATATTATAATATTTTCATGTTATAGTTTACTAGAGATATATCTTATTACCAGTCGAAGATCACTAAGACATATGATTGTATTACAGTTCATTAGCTATGCCAAATTCTTGTCATATTTGACCATGCTATTTATTCTTTTTTGTGTTTGTTCTCCATTTTAAATCTATTTTCGTGTACAAACTGCCAGGTTAGAACAAGCGGTAATGACAAGTATCTGACACTAAAATTTTGAAATATCAAAAAACAACAAAAAACAAAACAACATTTCACATTAAAGCACTATTTCTGATTTAAGATTGCCAGAAGAACAGAATCAACAATATTTAAATGAAAATAGCTTTGACTGAAAACCAAGTGACTGCTTTAATTGTCTTATTTGAAATAAGCACAACACATAAGGGTTTGTGTCACTGTAACAAATTGTTTATCTCGATTAGCTGATAAACTCTGGGGCAGTTCAAATTATTAGTAACTACCCTACTCTAATATATATTATCAGTTTTTATAACACTTTGTTGTACTGTATACATAAAGGTCACATGATCCCTGGTAACATGTATTTTTTTTATAAATATATTTTACTATAAGTGAGAAAACCACCAATGACAGACTCACAACAGTGTTTCTACCTGTTTTAGCTGACTCCTCCTCTTGGACAGTAGCATGATGTTTTCGTTCAAGGCATCCCAGTCATTAGCTTCATAACACATCTGAACTATTGCTACCAAGATCCGGGAAGTGGAGACCATATCTGAAGCCTGGACAAGAGTGACAGCACACAAACAGTATTACAGTATTTTAGGATTGTAAAGTCAAATCTTTTATAAACACTGACTACAGTGAGACACTAACAGTTCTTGTTTGCTTCTCTAAAGACAGCAGACTTTCAACAGCCTCCTGCAGTCGCCCCCCCTGAAAAAGAGAAACAGAGCTTGTTACTTTTTTCAGTTGCAAAGTTCAAATAGTTAACAATAAATAAATATAAATATGCAAAAATACAAATAAAATAATATATGCTTAAATGTGCAGTCAGTTTAAGACATAGATTATAAATGTGACAGGTGCTGTTTGAATTTTATTTTGAGTGAGTTTATTGAGATCATGAAGTCTGTTATTATAGTAGATTCACTTATAATGACGTTGTGTCTTTCTCGCCTTTCCTATCAAATGTATTACTGTATTTTGGGTGAGTGGCCTTTCTCTCTATATCGCACTTGATTGACTTTGGCTTTGAACGTTTTGCCTCAAAAAACAATAGATGGCGGTAATGTATTTTAGTTTATGACCTAAAAAGAAGCGTGACGCTGCTTCAAAGCGTCGCTGATTTATTAAAAGGTCTGTTTCTTGCTGGAAAATGTAGTAAGTTACTTGGAAAAACTACACTTTTTAAAATAACTGAGCTACTGAAAATGTAGTTAAGTTAGTAGCGTCGCTAGTCTTCTAGTCATCCGTTCTCCAACACTGTCCCTGAGTTGTGTCTGATATTCGCTTTTGTGCGATCCTTTTGTTTTATTTTACAACACAAACAACTGCTCAACCGTGGTTATATTAAACGAAGCAGAAAAAAACGCTTTAAGATAGACTGAATTGATGAGTGTTAGCTTTAGCACGCAGCATGACTCAGCCGCTCATTTAGACTTACTTTAGCCATTTTCTCACATTCGGGCAAACGCTGATCTACAGTGCCACTGTAGTCAACCTCCATCTTCACTATCCGTCCATCTGAACGTTCAGCTCTGTCCTCAGACATGATTATTGTTTATAAACGGATACGTGCAAAGTGAGTATTTTAACCAAGACCCGACAGTTCTTCTTCCTCGTGTTTAATGGCGGTTGGCAAACCAACTTATGCTGGCATATACTGCCACCTACTGGGGTGGAGTGTGAGGCGTTCCTATAATAAACTACCTATATTTACGCGTCAAATCCCGAAGAATATGGGGCGAATGGGGGTGAATATCCCCATTATATCTGTTTTCTATTTCTTAGGACCCAAGCACTGAAAGTGCGAAGAGTTGTATCCTAGTCTTCTTCTTCCGCTTTGAAGTCTATGGCAGCCTATAGACCGTTTAAAGGAAAGTTATGAAATTTGGCACACAGAGATGACTGTCTGAAATGTTGCCATAGCAAATTTGGAGTCTTTACTTCAAACCCTCTAGCGCCACCAACAGTTCAAAGTTTCACTTCCATAGCAAACTTCCTAAACCAAATGCTGCAAATTAAGGCCATAGTTGAGAAAGGTAATGTATAATGTTTATTGTTATTAAAGTAACAGTATCTTTTTTCATGACAAGTTTACAAAAATTGCGTCCAAAATATTTTGTGATTGCTTTAGAAAAAACACATTTAAGTTGGTAAACACATCTGTGTTTTCCACAATTTTGTCACAGCAACACCTACTGGTGCAGAGATATAAAAATTATTTTTGCTTATAACTTTTGAAAAATTGGTCTCCTTAGATTCCTTGAGGTATGTAGGTGTCATTGTCACAACATCCTGACCACCTCATAAAATTGTGTTTGTGACAGCACCACCTATTGGCCAAAAGTTTTAAATCACTTTATGGTGTTGTAATGGGTTTTTACCTTGACATTATTGGGTTTTGTTTAACAGCTGTTTAAAAATAGTTTTTCTTAGGATTACTTGGGCACTGGCACTAAAAGTGCAAAGGTCCTATTGTTTTGCTTAGGATTGTTATTATCATAATTTATTTATTATTTTTTCAGTTCTTTTTTGTAAGGTTTTCTCTGAGCTTTGGTTCCCTTAACATGCTCTAAAAATCTTGAAACTTGGCACACACCTTAGAGTCATTAGCCATTAGGGCTGGGCAAAGGCTGGCACATGGGTGGGGCAGAGGGGCTTGGTAGTGCCCTCTGGTACAGGATGGTGAATATATCAAACATACATGCACGCACCTGTATGAAACTTGGTATGTGTGTTGGTGCAATGACAATAAAGCGTTCTTGAACTTGAACTTGCAGAGACAATTGTCTCCCTCCACCCTGTAGGTGTACATGGCCGCTATTGCAGCACATCATGTTACGCTGGATGGGAAATCTCTAGGAAGGCATGATCTGATTGATCCTTAGGAGTTCTCTCTTTGAGTCTTTGGAGTCAGCTGAGCTTGATGCCCTCTCTTAGAAGAGTATTAGCACAATATCTGCCTGGAGCCCGGCAGAGGGCCTTAGCAACTTGATCTGACATTCGAGGCTACCCAGCTGGTGAGCTCGTTGACAGATTGTCATATTCCATATGTAGTGATTCCCTTTGGTAATCCCATATGAGTAATATCTAACCTGTGTCTTCCCCTAGATGGTGTGTCCATCATGGCCTATAATTTGGGTGGTTCTCCATATGGTAGTCCCCCGCTTGTAGGTGTAATTTGATGCGGTACTTTCTTGAAGTCTACTATGTCCGCATATAACCTCCATAATAATGTTGATACTTACATCACCTTATTGTAAGTATTTAAACTTAATTATATGCATTCATGTGTTTACAATAGAATTTTAAGTTGTAGTAACTTAATTTTTAGTTTTTATCATGCTTTGCATGGAACTGGCCAATGACACTAAACAAAGTGTTATTTTATGCATTTTTAAGCAAGATGAGGAAAAGGAAGCTACTTAGTAATGTTTAGTAATGTATCCTGTTGGTATTTTAAAGAGTTTCTGTTATGTTTGTGGTTTTAAAAGGTTACTGTACTGAAGAGTAGAGCATTTGCTTAGGCTGAAGATAGGCACACTGAGAGCTATGCTATGCTGAATGTTGCTTTAATCATAATGCATTTTACTGGAAATGCTGTAGGCAGGATCAACTGTTACTTCTACCTGACAGGGTTGAGCATTGTTTTACAAAATACATATTTTTGGAATAGTGGTTGTCGTGAACAAACTGAGTTGGTCTAATTAGAAAAATTTTACAATATTTATTCAAAATTAGTGTGAATTAAAACTTAAAAAATCCATACAATTTGGTACCTTAATTTTTAAAGCCAGTCTATTTTAATGTGGTACCAGCACATTATAAATTTCTTGGATTTTTAGCACTTTTAGGGGGCTTTAACACTGGGTCCGATTACGACTACATTTTTTCTGGCACCCCCCAGTTTTACAGTCACTTGATTCTATAGAACCATGGTCCATTTGTGTTAATTTTTATACCAATGTGCATGTAGAACGCATGGTGGTCACAATGCAACACAAAGCCATATTGTTTTGTTATTTTTTTGGTGTTCCGCACAAAAGTTGTGAAATGTATTATGTCATCATCGACTAAAACCTGCATGCGCAGATTACTTTACTTTCTGAAAGAGTGCACCCAGCTGAGTTACTTCCACATTTATGCAAATTGTGCCACAGTTCCAGCGCAACCGACTTAAATCACCTTCTACAGGTACTTCTTCTACAGGCTTCTACAGTCTTGGGTTTGGTACCCCAGTGCATTCCCAGGTCCACGTGACAGCTTTCACATTTTTGTGTGTTTTAGTAATACACCAGTACTTGGGTTTGAACCTGTTACCACCCTGACAATTGCAGGCAATTGGCTTTAGAATGATAATATAAGGATGCCTTTAATGGATCTAAAATTACTAAGCCACTACTGCATCTCAAATCCACTGTTCAAACATGTAATCCATTGAGAGAATGTACAGAGGTCCATGAAACAAAAGACAAACATATTTCATGCATTTTCACATTGCATTTACTTATATTATTATCATATTATTAAAGTCATTTGGTCACTGAGTTCCACTTAGTAATCAGAAAGAGACTAATTTCCTGGTACAAGAAGACCAAATAAAACTTAATCTTTGTGTGAGAACATGAATCTTAGCATAAGCTAAAAGAAGAACTTTTCAAAAAGCATAAGGACCAAAACTAAGATGTCATTTCACTCTGAGTTTCGTTCATTCTTCAGGACCTTTTCTTTTAGCAAATCAAGTATGACCTGCCTTTCCTGACTCTCCAGTTCAAATCGACGTTCCCTTTCTTTTCTTTCTGCTCCGAGACGCTCCCGTTCCAGGGCGATCTTACTCCTCTGGATTTCTAGCTCCTCTCTCCTCAGGGCCATTTCTTCTTCTCGTAGGCTCTGCTCAGCTTCAAACCGTTTTTCTAGAAAGTTCAGGATCTCAGAGTATGTCTGGCAGCAGCACTGACATGGCCGTTTGGCAGTAGGAGCTGCAAGGTCAGCCTCCTCTGGTTCTTCAGGCTCTGGGCTGACTGCCACTGAGAAAAAAAGAATAAAATGTGTTTACATAAGAGACAATTAAAGCAAAGTCTATGGACAATGTGAGGCAATGTCGGTCCATGATCCATGGAGGTTTTCTCACCAGTGGGTGGAGCTGTTGTTACTGCCTGCACAGTGGATTTGTCAGGGCCAGGCAATGATAATTCCTCCAGTACTCTGTTCCTGAGTTCTTCTTTCTGGTATTTACTGTCTCCACTTACGAAAAGATTCTTCTCTGCCTCCAATTCCAGCACCTCATGCAATAAGTCTTCCTTTTGCGCATACAAACGCTCTGTACCAAACCTGAACACCAATCGCATAGATCAGTTTACTTTTATATACACACAGTGAGTCAATATAATTAAACCAGATTTTTTTCTGAAAGGTAATATGCATTATTTTATTTAAGCCTTCTGGAATTCATCTGCCTTAGTTTTATAAGCACTTTCAGTGCACACTGAATTTTCCAGTGTAAAATAATATCTGTTTAAATGGGGAGCATGAGAACATTTAAAACTGCCTCATAGGTTATTGTAAGTTATTTTCTATCTTTTTATCTAGTGTTTATTTAGTGTCACTAGCTGAAATGGCAAAAAGTTTCAGCACTTATCAGCATAATATGTATATGTTTCTGCAACTACACCAATAGTATCTAATAAATAGGGGTTGCCTAGATGAAGTAAGTAGTGTTTAACTGGGCAAGTAATATAGAGGGAGACCTATATGTAAAATAAAATATTTTTATAGGCCATTTAGATTTACTGGAATCTTTATTGTAATCTCATTTGAGAAAGTGTCTTTATTTCTTTATCTTTTGTGTAAAACAGAAAAGCATTCTTTTTATTTATAAAGAGGCACGACAACTTAAGGTAAATATAAATATAAGTGATCTTTCCTGACCTGCGCAAACTTGCAAAATCCTGTTTTTTGTAATAATCGAGCAGTAGCATGGTCCTCTCTCTGCATCTGCGTCCATCCACCTCAAAGTTCTCATCTTGTAGAGCTGCAGTAATGATTTCACCCACCCTTGCCCAGATCCGGCCCGACTCTTTCGATGTAAAAGGATTCTGTGTTACGACCTCACGGAGAAGCAGGATGTCATGACGTGCAGAAAAACGCACCTGACGTTTGCGGGGATTAGCCGCGGGTCCAGCAAGAGAAAAGCCTTGGATTGACATGAACAAAAAGGTAGAAGACTGAGAGTAAAATCTGTGCACTGCTGCATTTGCATATATAAACGACTTCATGTAGGGGAGACTAGGGCTAGTTAAGTAGAGCATATAACCCAATATCTATATTCATATCTGAGTGTTAAGGCACGGAAGATGTTAAAAGATAATATCACATGTATCAATAACACCAGCTGTTATCATAGTGTTTTTTAAGCGTATGCAGCTTCGTTTAGGCTTAATCACTCAACACAATATAATACCACAAACGTGTAATTGTTAACACAAAATAGGAATGTTTTGAGCTTCGTCATAACTTTGACTTACGTGTTACGTTCATAAACAAATTCTACGACATAAATAACGTCATTACGATGCTTATTGACTTCACTGACAGACTTTCAAACGGGCAGCAGCCTTGCAGCGCGTTCACGGTATGACGTCTCTTAGTGTAAAGACGTAAGAACCTACTAGGAATCGTAAATGATTCTGTTGACGCTAGAACAGAATAAAAACAACGCATTCTGTTCCATGCAAACGTTGCAGTTTGTCTGATTCTTACCGCGCTCCATGTCTTCCCATCTGTGTGTCAGCTGATACGCACGAAGTGCTGAGGTCACCGTACACGTCCGCTCACCAGTACAGGTTCCGTTCTGACGTGTAACTCAACTTCTGCAAATTTTGTGCAGAATTGGCATTGCCACCAGGGGGCAGAAGAACATTAGGCGCAGATTCAGTAATTCAAATGTTTATATATCAGTTTAATTTCATTTTGTATTTAATTCTAATTAATATGAAATGTATGTGTGTAACCCAATATAAGAATATTATATATAAAATGTATAAGAACTATACAGAATTATACAGATTGAGTTATACAGACAGACAGAATAATAGATAAAAAGATACAGACAGATAGATAGATAGATAGATAGATAGATAGATAGATAGATGTGAAAATAAAAGTGAAATAAATATTTTTTTCTTTTTTGGAAGGTTACAGCACACACCACAGAAGGAAAAATTGCATATAGAATACAATGGGGAGAGCAACACTACCAGGAAATAATAATTTGTGTAATTTTAGTAATGTTGCAGTTATTGTTTAGCTACTGTCGTAATTAACCTATACTGTTATAAAACAATATTTTTATTATCTTTTATACACAACATGCTTTTCAGTAATTCATAATTTCCTGTCCTGTTGAGAGCTGAATACCAGCAGAATACCAACAAGCAAAGCACAAGATCTCTGAGTCCAGGAATTCTAATCAGAAATATAACTGCAAGGGAAAAAACTATGTGATGGCTGTAGGGAAATAATGCATGTGTAGTGATTCTCACACAAAGGAGATGAACCCAAATGCAGGATTTAATTAAGAAACTGGAGACACAGCAGTCAACATAATAATTAACAGATATTTGAGTGAGATAGGAGCAAACTGAAGATGAAGACAATGGATAGCAAAAAAAGCACATAGCACAAGACTCGTGCACTCTGTAACTTACAGACAAGATCTAACAATGGCTGTTGTGAGAGTGACATTTAATATTAATATAATTAAACTGATAAATAAGCATACTTATATGCATCAATGTGTTAACTTTTGCCCATACCTAATGGCTGACAACTGGATTTAACCAATTTGGGTAATATATTAGAAGACTATTTCAAAGTTGGTTTTAGGTACCACATGTCTTGTCTGTCTATATTGCTATAAATGAGATCCACAATAGCCAGATCCAGGCCCCATAAACAAACTTACAATTCAAAATTGATATAAACCACACAAAGCCCTCTGATAAATATATGGGACACTTAAGAAAATCAGAATTCTTGTCTGATCAAATTATTGTACCTGTTGTATTTGTATTATATCTAATATAAATAACCAAATTTGCTATTGTTGTCACACTTGAAAAAATAGGCAAAACAAAACAATGTCTTCAATAAAATAAAGACAGAGACAGAGATAGAAAAAGCTAAAGGAAGCTGCTAAAGGAAGTTCAACATTGCACATATGGAGTCACAGCTTAAGCAAGCCAGCAGGTACATCAGAATATTGCAGTTTGTCACACTTTAACTAAATAAATACTTCCATTCTCAATAATAAAATATGAGGTTATCACTCAAGACTCAATAGATTTATTGTCATTCAACCATAAATAGCATGTGCAGTACATAGTGGAATAAAACAACGTTCCTCCAGGACCATGGTGCCAAATAAGACATAGACTTCATAGACAACAAGGGACTACAGTCACACTGTTCCATATAAGTGCATGCAGGGTGCATGCAGAGGCAGAATTTGTGTAACACTACAATTCTGAGTGTTGTCTTTGTATCCCTGTGTTTTTGACCATTGCCTGTGCTTCTTGATTACTCTGTTTGTTTTGCCCTTGGACCTTGTTTTATGCTTGGACTGATTACTTAAGTTTCGACTCATACATTCCTGTTTTATGGAATATGACCTTGGATTGTGTATAATAAAGTCATGTAATAAGCCAATTGAAATCTACGTGGAACAGTTCTGTGCTCTTGCTTACCATTTGAGATGGAAAGATGCAGTTTTTAAACTTGTACTGTCATGTTTTTTGGAGCCTGTTTAGTCATGGATGTGCGCAGGAATTTATCAACTACCTTTAGAGCAATACATGGGGGGGCAGTAGTCAGCCATCTCCAAAGGCCTCAGAGCTTGGCCAACATTTTTCAGCTTGCCCTACACTTTAAATTACACAGAGAATTACATGCCTTCACTGAGCCTTCAGCCATCAGCGCGCCATGCCAGAGCCTCCAGCCATCATGAATTTCATGCCACAGTCTTCAACTGTCATGGGCGCCACTCCAGTATTACCAATCATTGTGAATGTTACATTTCAAGATGCCCAAGCATTTAGAAGGCATTTGGGGCTGATCTGCAGTGTCACTACACCAATACTTTTGACTGGCGCAGCTGGTATTCCAAAGGCCTTAGTACTTGCAGTCACAGAGGCAGTTCCCCTTATCATCAGCACTCTCTTTAATGGTGGTAGCCAGTTTAAGTGTTTGCACTGCACACTGCTCTCCTGCTCCTCCTGAGCCTGTTCCAGTCTGAAAATCCATTTCAGGGCCTGATTCAGTTCAAGACTCTGTTCCTGAGCCTTCTCTGCTCCTGAGCATTGTCCTGTGTTGATCCCTGTTTGCCCTGACATGACAATGAAGGTTGTCATGAACTTTCTGTGCGACCACAGGGGTTGTTTCCAAGGTTCCTGCCTGTCCTGCTGTGACCACAGAGGTCATCCTCAAATTTCCTGGTTGCCGTAAAATTATCACAGAGGTCATCCACGATCATCCACGTACTTCTAGTTAGCCCTGATGTCATCCCTAAGTGTCCTGCCTGCTCTGATGCAACCACATAGGTCGTTCCTGAATGTGCGTTCCTGAATGCTCCCAGATGTGACACAGAGCTTGTCCCTGAGCTTTCTGTGTTCCCTTTCACAGCCAAGATGGCCATCCCTGAGCGTCCTATGCTTCTATGGGCCACTCTTGTGACCCCTGCCTTTGCCAAGATGGCCACCTTAGATTACCTGTGATCTGGTCTCAAGCTCCATCCTGGCCTCCATAACTCCTAGCATCTGCCTGTTGCTCTCCTGCTCTGCTGGCTCCACCCTGGTGACCTCTTGCTCTGCTAGCTCCGCCCTGGTTCCCTCCTGTTCTGCTGGCTCCTCCCTGCTGCCCTTCTGTTCTGCTGGCTCCTCTCTGCTGCCCTCCTGCTCTGCCTGCTTCACTAGCTACACCCTGGTGGCCTCCTGCTCTGCCCTGGTGCCCTCCTGCCATGCTGGCTCTGATTACCTGTGTTTTGACTGCCTGTTTTATGGATTATGACCTTGAATAGTGCCTGCATTTAGATCCTCAAAGTTGTGTCCTAGAGCAGTAAGTTACACAACCATTACACAACCTATAATGACAGCATTCATGTCATCGCAAGAAAATCATACCTTGGTCAATGAAATGAAGTAACTTCCCAAGAAACTGGATGCACGTCTGTTAATAATTTGTCTTATATAGTTAATAATTTGTCTTATATAGTTCTGGTTTCTTTTATCTTATTGTATATCAGTTGTGAATTATTGTTTAAATAAAGCGGTGTCGTGGCTCACTATTTACCTGATAACTTATTTTACCCAGCACAAAAACTGAATGCGAACACTTTCCATGAACTATTTTACATATTTATACCCCCATCACCTCTTTCTTAGCAGATCCAAGATTTAACTGCACATAGGAAGTCTACTGTTCTACTGTTCTTGAAGAGGTGAAATGACACCACTGCCTACCATCCCATGGTGGTCAATGTGGCTGTGGTACTGAAGTAGCAGTTATAGAGAATTTGTGAGACTTCACAAATGTCTTTGTAAGAGTCGTAGGTGGTGTAATTCTGATTTTGTACACTGGGTGGAGTTTGGTGCTAGTGTGTATATAGGCTGATTAGATGCAGAAGTCTGGTGGTGACAAGGAAGAATTGCAAGTTGCAATTGCAGTTTTTTGAAGGTGTTTCAAAAAAC
>JAZGTK010012705.1:0-14775 GCA_036877625.1 Ambastaia sidthimunki | reverse complement strand
TCTATATATATATATAGATGAAGTCTGGTTGGCGCATGTAAAACTGTTTGATTGGTTAAACTGCATGCTGGGTAACAGACAGACATCTGTTTCTGCAGGAGACAAATCACAATTTATTTTTCCCCATAAGAACTCCAGAAATAGGTTAAAACTCTCCTTTCCAGCTCTTTGTTGTTGAGTAAGAAAACAGCTTGAGGTTCACAGAGTATGTGATGTTCTGTGACTCTCAGCTGAGTTATTTGTAAAGCTACTTTGTGTGTCTGATTCCCTCTGCGTTCAGGTTAGTGTATTTGTGCGTTTTGTTGTAAATGGATCTTTTGTTTACTGCAGCGTGTAATGTTCTCGCAGGATGCCTCATCTTCTCTGTTCTTCATGTTTTAGGAGTTTTGTCCGTGGGTGACGGGGGCAGCTGGGGGATGTTTGTCAGGTGACCCACTTCGGTTTGATTATGAATTAAAATTGAATGATGGAGTCTGAGATTGGCAATTAAAAATGCATGTGGAGCCGCGGTCGGGACCGAGCGGCCAAATGCAGCGACGCCTCGGGCCTCCTACAGGAAATAATAATGCACTACTGGGTCTCTTTTAAATGGATTTTAGCTTGTGTTTCTTAAGTGATCTTATTGTCGTTGTTGCTAAGAGAAGTGCTGAGGTAAGTGTAGCGTTAAAAACTTCCTCTGACTGCAGTATTAAATGTTAAAGCTAATAAAGTGTCGGTCGCCTTCCTGAAAGCATTCCAGATTCATCTCACCTGCTGTGTGTTTTCACAGTTACTCTGCATATTTAAAAAGCCGCAAAGCTGATAGTGTCCCTCAAAAATAAAATTCTTCCATCATTTACTCACACTCATGTCATTCCAAACCTGTATGTTGTTCCTCAGAACTTCTTTTGCTTCTGAGGAACAGAAGAAGATATTTTGGAAATATGTTGGTAACCAAACAACAGTGGCACCCTTTAAATTCTGCTATATGGACACAAAACCACTAAGACGTTTCTCAAAATATCTTCTTTTGTGTTTGTCAGAAGAATAAAAGTCGTACAGATTTGAAATGACATGAGGAACATTTTAATTCCTGGGTGAACCATCCCTATAATGTTTCTAATATCATACCTGCCCATTAAATAATAATGAATAAATATAATATAGAATAAATGTGCATTAAACAGAGGGGCCTGAATTATATCTAGCCATCAGAACACCATAGCAACTAATCAGCCAATCAAAACGCCCTAGAAACCACCTAAACACATGCTCTTAACTTGATTGTTTGTGTCTCCTAGAATACATGGGTTTGGCCCTCTTTACTAAGGTTTTCATCTAACACGATGATGTTTGTGTTCGCTTCCAGTGTTCTGAGAGGTTTGATATCACCCTGTAAATAAACTCTGACTGTCTTTGAGTTGTGAATTTTACTCACATGATTGATGTGAAGCCATTTTTCTTCAGCTCATTATGAAGCAGCGCTCATTAGCTGCACGGTCGTGAGGCAGAACTCATTAGCTTCAGCCGTGCTGCTTTGAGTGACATCAAACAATCACTAATAACCAGATAATCAGAGATTTAACTGATAGACGCTTTTCATCAAACTGTTTTTGCACCAGATCTGTGTTTGCCAACAAGAAGCTTAAAGGGATAGTTCACCCAAAAATTCTGTCATCATTTAATCAAGCACGGATTTTATAACTTATAAAAGCAATGAGCTGTCAAGCTATACGAAGGACAAGCGTAATGATAGCAACCCATATGACTCATGTATTATAATTCAAGGCATCTGGAGCCATTTGATAGTTTTGAGTTATGAACGGGTCTATATTTAATCCTCTATGCACAAAAAACTGTCACTGTGTGGAGGGACATTTTAAAAAATATATATTTTTGTTCCTTGGATAAACTAACAGCATGTGATTGAGTTGAGTAAACTCTGAGAGAATTTTCATCTTTTGGGTGAACTTTTCTTTTTATGAGTCTGTTCTGTAAAATGCGGCTTGCGTTTACTGAATTATTTCCCGTCTTTTCTCCACAATTCTTATCAATAAAAGTGGTGAAAAGATGAGAAATAAAAGCCTCAAAAGCTCAACACAATTGGCTTTGTAGTAACGTTACTCAGCGCTCCGAGATCACAGACGCTTTACAGCCGACTAAGTCGAGAAGTTTGAGCTCTGCAGACGGGGGTCGTGAGTTTGAAGTGTAGCTGAAACTCGCATCAGAATGCGTGAGAGGAGACGCCGGCCTCGACTCCAACAGAATAACAATGTGATTTCTCTTGGCGGAAAAAGAGCCCGAGTGTTGAAGAATCATTTCCTGTTGACCTTGTAAAAATTGTGATATATTTCATCTACCATTGATTTTTCTGTCCTTCTTTGTTGATGTTTTTTTCTCCCATCTGTCGATCTGTGTCCTCCTCTTCACCGAATGAATTTCATCTCGACTTAGAAACAAAACTATCACAATTTGGATTATGTTTTCCCCAGAAAGTGAGAGAAAGAGCAGCAGAAAGTTGACGAGATGGCTTCACAAGCGGTCTGCTGTTTGAAATGTGGTGAGGGTAGTTGAGAATCAAAAATCTGTTCATATATTCTGTTCTTTTCTCAAAGACACTATGGTCTGTAGAGATCATCAATACATTATTTGTATCACACTGCTGGGAAATTGTGCATATAGGGGTTGATACAGTAGAGCTCAACAATAAAGATGGTCCACACTCTTTAAAAAAAAGTGTTTCACGCTGCTATAGAAGAACTGTTTGGCTGTAGGGTTCCATAAAGAACCTTTAACATACACAGAACCTTTCTGATCCATAAAAGTTTTTTCTCTGCAAAGATTCTAAGATCTTTAGATTATAAAAAGTAAAAAAAGAAATGGTTATTTTAAGAACCTTTTAATGAATATTTTTTAACAAGAAGAACCTTTTAAGAAGCTTTATTTTAAAGAGTGCAGCAGGGCCAGACTGAGAGATCTTTGAGTCTGTTGTTTGCTTTCTGCTAGCAGGGCAAATAAAAATATGAACTTAAAAAAAAAACATCAAGCTCTGATTCAGGATGATGCAGCGTCTCACAGTGTCTCACGGCGTCTCACAGCATCTCACAGCGTCTCACGGCGTCTCACAACGTCTCACAGCATCTCACAGCGTCTCACAGCGTCTCACAGCATCTCACAGCGTCTCACGGCATCTCACAGCGTCTCATGGCGTCTCACAGTGTCTTACGGCGTCTCACAGCGTCTCACGGCGTCTCACAGCGTCTCACGGCATCTCACAGCGTCTCACGGCGTCTCACAGTGTCTCACAGCGTCTCACGGCGTCTCACAGCATCTCATAGCGTCTCACAGTGTCTCATTCTTACAGACGTTTGTTCTGTGTGAAGATCATGTGATGAGGGTTTATTCTGAGGAAACTGTAGCCTGTGAGGAGTTGATGTGTCTGTCAGACAGACAGTGAGACAGTCAGACAGTCCATATGGGTAGAGAGTGTGTGTGTGTGTGTGTGTGTGTGTGTGTCTACTGCAAAAACCCACGAGATCCAGTGTGTCAGTCTGAAAGATAAAACGTTGATGTCTGATGGTTGTATCGGGTCAGTGTATCTGAGGAAGAGCGAGATGACAGAGTTCAAATGTTATAGCAACACTGATTTAAAACTTGGTGTCTTGTAGAAAATGGACAGAATGACGGTTTGTCAAATTTGTTGTAGTTGGTTCAAAAATAGGGCCTGAAACTTCTTTAAAAATGAAGTCACTTTATGTTTTTTCTACAACCTTCAGAAACCTGTGGAGGTCAAATTAAATAATATAACCGTATATAACAACATATTACTATTAATATGACTACTAACTGTAGCAAGTATGCAGTGACTAGCTAGTTTGGGACCAAATGTAGTTTTGTATTTATTGATAAACATATTTTTGAAAGATATTTTTCTTAAAAGAAACATTTTATCTTTTCATTATTTATTAAACACAATGATGTTGTATTTACCTTTAGCTTTGTCTTAAAATCGAGTGTTTTGTCACAGATCTGTGGATAAACTTTAACTGACTCATTAACAGTCAGAGATTGACAAGCTGTCGGGGCAGATGAGCTCTGAGGCAGCAGAAAAATGGCCGCTTGTTGCATAACATGTTTTCTCATTTCCAGACACTCATTATGTCCTTAATTTAGCCATTAACACATTTCTTTGCTTATGTAATCATGAATGCATCTGCAGCCACAGACTAATTACCAGTTTTTTCCTTTCAGTATTTTGATGATTTTTGTCTCATGTTTTTAAATGAAAGCATTGCATTTGCGTTTATTTTTTCTAATTCTTACGTTCTTGTTTTCATGTGTACTGTTACGTAATATACAGTCAAATTACACACATGCTTAAAGTTGTTTGGTGAAACTTGGTAAAGTGTTGCTTTGCTTTGCTCGGGTCTTTTTATCACACTTTATTTTGTTGCTAATCACACGTATTGTCTTTGCAAAAAAAAGAGAAGTACGTTTATACTGTATTTTGTTCTGTGCAATTAAAGCTATTCGCAGTGGAAGTCGCCATCGCCTACACAGCTCAACATAAACAACACTTCTAATTCCTGCTTTAAGTTTTTGGAAGTCGGAATACAGGCACGAAAACATCCGCCAATATTCGTCCTCATTTGCATTTCTAATTGAACATTTAAGCGGCGTCATTTCCATGCAGTCGCGAAGCGCTGTCACTTTTCAATATATTATGCAAATGAGCCAATTAGCCCATTTAACTTGATGAATGCCACATCTCTGCGTTCTAAACCGAAGTTGTTCGGCGCCATCCGTCGCTTGCTTTTATTTTGATAGGTCCGCTCACGCCTGCCGTAACCTTGACGACGGTTGATGTTTCTTTAAATCCTGGGAATTTGGCAGGCGGTTGGTTTGTGTCAGGATGTGGGCGGGGTCGGGCAGAGATGGAGGAGGTGGATGAGGTTTTAGTGAAAGAAGCAATTTGCAATGAATAAACTGAGTGCATTTGAAGTGAAAGGTGCTCTTTTATGACTCTGGAAGCAGCTATGAAATGCTTTGACTGATGGTAATGAGATACCCGGATAATAGGGAATGTTCTCAAAGTTCTCTCAAAGTTATCACAAAAGGTCTTGCAGTAACGTTTGTAGAACTATATATCATGTATACATCAAGAACGTTATTCTGTACTTTTGTAGTGAAAAGTGTTACAGAAAACAAGCTGTTTTAAACATTCCTAGATTTGTTTTTATCATAAGGTTTAACTCCACAGAACTGTACAAAATAGGGTTGTTATACATGTTTAAGGGTATCTAGATGCTAATGTAAAGTTAACAAACAGATATATGCATGTAAAATTTACTGTACTTTCTTGAAAAATGGAACAAAAATAATGATGATTGATCTTGTTGGCATGTACAAAATGTTGTCCAATAAAATGCTTTTTAGAATGAGAAGGTTTTAGCATCTTAGTAATTTTTCGAACCATTCATGGGTTTTTGGTGATTCAATAACTAAATAATATTAGTTGTTTGATGCCTCAGTCACAGATTATATATACAGAAACCAATATGAAGATGTTTTCATGTTCTTTTCTAAAGCTCAGTTTATCTTTAAGAATTTTATTTTTTAAAACTGTCCAATATGATTCATAACTCCTATCTGAAGGTTTTTAGGTTGTTTTTAGTTCATCTTGCTGCTTGTACCTCATTCTTTAACTAAATGCATTCCTTCACCATTGTTTCAATATTAAATGTGCATTTATGTTTAGAAAAAATAACAGTGGCTTGACTCTCTCTCCCACTTTCTTCCTGCTGGACAAAACAATTACCAGACAGACGCTCAGCATCAACACTCGCTAAAAATGGAACAATTACCACTCGCTTTAGTTAGTGTGTGTGTGTGTGTGCGCATTTTATATTGACGTCAGCATTTTCTCAGTATATTGCTAGCTCAGACTCAGACGCAGTGTTTGTTTATGCTTATTTTTGTATTCGTTATTTTCTGATAAAGCCACATATTTAGGCAAGAAAAGAGAGGCTTGTTTTTTGTGTCTTTGTGTGGTAGAGATCTGTCTATCATTACAGGGTGTAAATTATAGCTGATCTCTCAACAGTGGAGCTGTTTTCTTTACAGAGAAGACAAACACATTCACACAACCAACAGAATCTATTATGTAAGTCTGACTAGATTTACAGAAACTATGTAATATGTGATTTTGTTTCATTCATGTAATTTCTCACTTTTTCATACTAGATGGCCGGTTACAGTAGAGCAGTATGTGCTGTTTGATCATTTCTTGAAACTGGTAATGGGTTAGAATAATGATTCTCAGATTTTTTTTACTTCAGGGACCCCTGGTTGTCCACAACAATATTTGAAGCCCCCACACTCACACTTGTGATTAGGGGAAGATGTGTATTCACTATGAAAAGAAATATCACATTTTTTGTTTTAATTTAAATTGAAACCTGTTTGGTCACTCTGAAGTCACTCCCGGTTTAGAAACTTGACTTCAGTTAATTGTCATTGGATTTTAAAGAGCTCATGGATCGTGATAATATTAAAATGAAAACAAGCGTAGCTAGACTTTCTGTGTTGAAGACACCTTTTGAGTTTGTCATCAAGTTTTAAATCAACTGCTCCTCTTGTTTGTAGTGCAATTTAGGTTTTTGCAGAAGCTCTTGAATCAATGGAAATTAAATTGCTCATGTAGACAGAGTCAATAGCCTCCAAACAGCCGACAGTAAATGTCAGGTCCCCTTCATATTTACTGTGAATCAATGAGAGTGTGAAAGAACGATGGAGTCCGAAATGGCACGTCAGTTTATCTACAGACAATCTGTGTTGCCTCTTGCTTTTGTGCGGGAGTTTCCTTAGCGTCTGATCCAGGGACAGTATTTCACTCCTCAAAGTGTTCCTGAAAGAACAATACATACTATAAAACTGATCTCAGATCAGGGTTATGAAACAAATGCCTTGTTCAGTAAGAGTAAGAGGTTGCAGAAGTGGTGTAGCGATTAATATAACATTGTCATTTTTGGACAACCTTGGTGCTCAAATGGGAGATTCAGGTTTGAGTCTCTATATTTTCAGCTCTGTTGTGATTGGTCATGATGGAAGAACCGTATAAACCAACTGTAGCAACATGTTTCATATTCAGTAATATCTGTCAGTGTGTGTTCGTTTGAAAGGTCTTATAGCCAATGGCGTTTGTTTTTAGTGATCATATAAAAGATTTATGGTTGATACAAAACGTATGTTTCTTCCTTTTAAATATATAGGACTGCATGACAAGACACAGGTATGATTTAATGCTTGTCGTCATGACAACACGAGACCGGCAGCTGATTGGCTGTCAGTGGTATCAGTAACGACAAACGTCATACGACATTGATTCTATTATCTGTTTTGCTTCCTTTCTCATGCATCCCCCCGCATCCCCCGCATCTCTCCAACACGCCGCCGACGTCACTTACGATGCCCATCACTGTGAAAAATGAGTAATCAATACCACAATGGTGTTGAAACGTTTCCCTAGCGCTATCGGTAAACGTTTACAGGCGGGCTGGGTGCCAGCACCGATCGGCGCTTCGTTCTCATTCATAGTGATTTATCTGAGAGCGCATCTGATGTTGCTCTGCATTCAGGCCTGCGCTGTTTAATGCGATCAGATCGGCTATATGCAGGTGATAAACTCAGTGTTTTGAATGGACCTTCTGTTGGTTGTTGTCTGTGGCTGATGTTTGTTGTCAAATTATTACTGATGCATATTTCTCATCCAAATTACTGTTGATAAAATAAAAACCTTTTTTTAGTGTTTATTGCACTTAAAACACTGTGATTACTAGTTTTTATTTTTCAGGAGTCTAAACTGATATAAAATATAAAACTGAGACAATTGCTTGTAAACAATGTGGATACAGATAATTTGGTCTTGAAATAATTTAATGGGAAGCAAAGATTGTGTTCATATCAGACATTGTTGATCTTTTCCTCAGGAGAAATCAAAGTCTCCATTTGATCTCCTTTTCATCTCATTGTTGTCAAGAGATAAACGTATGTGTGATTTTTATTTCCTGTGACAAATATTCAATTATACTCTTCTGAACAACAGAAATTGTTTGGAGCTGATCTTCATCGTTGGGGGTGTGAGACTGTGTCTTCACTCACTGTCCACTCACGTCCTTCAGGGACTTGTTTAGATTCTCCCCCATTTTGATCTGAAAATATGTCACCTTGTGAAACAGTCGAGCTCTAGAGACCTTTAACACTCTTTTCTTTGATGAGTCTGTTTTCAGCATCTGAGCTTCAGCAATCTGCTACTACGCCATTCAGACAGACACTTTATCCAGTAAGAAAAACTGTGTGTGTTTCTCCCCGCGGGACTTTACTGACCCACTAATGGGCCCTTGTGTGTGTTTTTGCACTTTGTATTACTTCACACTGCAAACACAGTTTTATTCTACATATGATGTTTAAACAAACAAAGTAATGACAATACTGTACACCAAATGTAGTGTGTGTGTGTCTGAAATGGAATACACCTTCTGCTACATACAAACAGATACTCTTTGATAAAAAATAAATTGTCCTTTGATACACATCAGCTATTTCTCAGGTGATAATATCTTACAATCAACTTGAATAGGAAAGTAGAAATAATGCTATTAACATTTGTAATATTTTTAAATGTTGTAATGGAGATGTATTGAAATAGCTGGAATGAGCTGCAATCTTCTGTTTTTGTCATGTGATTTAGTTTCTTGTGAAATGTCTGTTGTGTTGCTGTGGGACTGTGACAGTGTTATTGAGTTTAAAAGTGTTTTTTCCTGCTCTGTGTTATTAAAAGAATTACAATGTGGAGGAAAAGATGATCTGATAGTTTTTGATGCAGTATTTCAGACTTTAGCGGACCGCAGTTGTTAATAAACTCGACGTTTATTTCCAATTAAAGAACGCAATCACCACGCGTCTCTTTGGACTTTTAGATGTGAGTTTCAAATTCGACCCCTCTTTTGCTTTTTTAATTCTCCGTCTCGCTCGTTTAATTCCTGTTTTGTGTTTTATTGTGTGGCAGAGACACGGTGCTATAAAATACGGGAGAGAAAACAGCAAGTGTGAGAGACAGACTCGGCTGTGAACAGAGTTTCTCTTCCTCTATTTTCTGCTCTGTTGCTTCCGAGTGACCTGTGGTAGCTCATGTCTGGGCAGAAGACGTGTTCATAGACCCAGACTCCTTTTCTCCAGGGATGTAAAGGGTCAGACCGGCCTCCGCTCGCGGCTGGACTCCTGCTGACGCGACTGTTCTCTCAGTTTTACTGAGATCCACCTCTTGGATTGCTGGGGACTCTGTCGGGGGGTCAGAGGTTCGGCATCAGCCCGGAGAAGAAAGTGGATTTTCTTCTGTAGTGCAGATGAGATGGTCTTCCTCATTGTGGATGACTACGGCGAACATTTGCGTAGAATATACGTGTGTGTGTGTGTGTGTAGACGTCTGTTCGTGTTACAATTAAATAGGATGTTTTTATTGTACTGGATCACAACAAAGAAAATCTGGCTGATAAAATTGTAAACAGACAAAAGCTTATGTTTAGTTTTCATTTGTTTGTTTGAGCTGAGGACGTTTTCCAAACAGTATAGTGTCCCTTTGATGTGATGGTAGTTAATGGCAACAGCGTGATCTGTTCATTTGAGGAAATTTCTCTGTTTTGTTGAAAGCAGGAATTGAGGGCCTGGATGCTGATGAAAGTGTGACCGGGTCTCCTTCATGGATGATCTATTTCACGCTGAGCTATGATGTTTCTGAAACTCCACGTTCAGTATTGCACCCATATAATAGAGTTGATCAATTATGGTTTATATTGGGTATATCAGACATCATGTGCCTCAACGAAAACATTTGTGAAAGGTTGTTTTCAAACAGGTTTCCAAGCTCCAAAACTCATGCCACTGGTTTAACAATCAAAACAAAAATGTATATTCACATGGATTGACCATCTGTTTTTATCTCAAAATATTTTTATCTGTATTTATCTGTATGTAGCTCAAAATGTTAAACTGGGATAAGAAAACATATTTTAATATTATTGTTAACGAGTTGATCTTTGTAAAGTCATGTAAACTTTGTAAAGTTTTCCTCACACACATGAATGAAGCAGATTCTTGAGTTTCTCATCATGTTTTTGAGGACAGGAAATTGCTTTTACCTCATGCAGATGATGCATTCGATAATACTGAGATTTCATTCTCCAGAACTCGCCTTTGATCCCCATGACATCCGCGTATCGGCCCAGAAACACAGGAAACGTGGGACTGTGATTAACTTTAACACTTGTTGACGCGGGTGGCAGCTTGGCTGGAAATGAAAAGTCACACACTGAAAGGAGGAAGACAAGAAAACAAGACAGCGAGTTTATTCTGCAGATCCTGTAACCAGCCAGTGGCATCCGTGTAGAGGGCAGGGGGCAAGTTGTCACACATTTTACACCCCTCAATCTTTCTTAAGGGCTGTTTTTGAAAGGTGTTTTTGTATAGGCACAAATAGGGTTTAGCTAAAAACATTTTTGGAACATTTTTAGTAATATTTATCTTGAATAAAAACAGCTGTAGGAAAAATATGATAGATTAGAATTTCTCAGAATTTCTGTTTGGAATATAAAATTGTTGAGTGCATTCTGGGCAGATGCTAGTAATCGCTTTCAATAGTCAACAAAACCCACCCCAGATCTCTGGTCCGGGTGCCTCTGTCAGTGTACGTTTCTGTATGTAACACAATTGTCTTGTGTGCTGTGCTTTGGAAATCCCACTGGGTGTGGTTTCCTCTCGCTGGTGTCAGTGTCCAGACAGCTGCTGCGGTCTCGTATGGTTTGTCAGTCTATAACAGGATGCAGTGTACAGTAAACACTTCTCTCGCTCTGTCCGTTTCACTGCTCCAGCTTTCCTCAGAGAACGGTCTGTCTGTCAGGTTACACCTCACGCTTCCGGCGTGTCCCTCTTCTGTTTACACACGCTCCCAAATACCTGCATGTCAAATTCAAAGTCCCTGACAGCGTTCATGACAGTCAATGCTTGTTCTTGTCACAGTGTGGAATTATGGGATGTCTTCACACAGCAGTGTTGTGTTTCACAGGGTTAAAGCAGGTCTGAATTGTCTCACATGACATCAGTAAAGCTCAGTTCACGCAGCGGGTCGTCTGCACACAGTTCTGTTGTTTTTTTTGCACAGTAGTTTTTTAAATTAGTTTATAATTGTACATTTTAATTGTAGAATAATACATATTCTTTATATATTAGATATATACTTTTTTTTTT
Source organism: Ambastaia sidthimunki (assembly GCA_036877625.1). Lineage (NCBI taxonomy): Eukaryota > Metazoa > Chordata > Actinopteri > Cypriniformes > Botiidae > Ambastaia > Ambastaia sidthimunki. Next base: position 3,495 of record JAZGTK010012705.1, on the reverse strand, counting down.
AGATTTTTTATAGAATTTATATGTGGATATATTACTTTTAAACATAAAAATGAACATTAACTTCCATGTCTTTCCATGTTCTGCTCTCTTCACTCTCATTGGTAGTCACTCGATAGTCTCACTACTCATTTGCATAACGTTAAACTTAATGTTGAACTTAACATAATGTTGTTCTCAGCTCACAGAGACAGTTTGCAGTGGCTAACACAATGTGAGGCAGATGTACCTGCACGTCTGCGTGAGAACATCCAAAATAACTTCAGGAGGATGGAGATCTCCACCCTGAAGGACGCATCATTCGTGTTTTGATATAGTTTGGTTTGTACCTGAGGCCGCCGTCTTTAAATAGCTTCAGTCATCGAGCCCCTCTGTGTGTTAGTTTGATGTGAGAAACCTCACGCACTGCACCGGCGAACGGAGAGCCAGAGGGCTCAGCCGCTATATTTATCCCGACAGAAGTTTACTGAAGTGTGTTACGCAATGTCGTTTCATGTGTCTGCAGACGCTTCTAATTAGAGTTCTTTATAAATTGCGCGTTTGATTTGCGTCTAATCTGTCTCTCCTACGCTGCTTCAGTTTATAGTTTCTTTCTTCTGTTTGAATTAATTTGCATATCATTAATAATATTGGTATCGAGCAGTTTGTTGTGGGAATGTCTGTATGTAAAGATATGTGTAGCTAACAGTGTAGCTAGAGTTTGTGATGCTATAGACCAATCAGACAATATCTTCCTCCTGATTGGACGAATCTGGAATTAGAATTTTCATAGACCACGCTCTTTTAGAAATGATTTTTTTAAAGGTTCATTATTGTTTTTTTAATTGTTGTTCAGTTTTTTCTTCAGAGGTATTCAGTTGTCACAGGCTGGACTCGAACCTGCGCCACCAAAGTGAGCACCTCAGCTCAATGTAGCCGCTACGCCTCAAATATGTTTCTTTCCTACAGTTTAATGTGACAAACTTCTGAAGCTAGTTATATTTTTTTGTCAACTATCCTGTACCGGGTGTAATATGGAAGCTGACATCATCACTACCCACAATTCTGAGAGTTTTTGCCTATGTGCACAAACACCTGCACCTCATATCACAGACTGTGTGTTCATGAGCGAGAATGGGAGCTGTATGAAATGATTAATTCAACAGCATGTCCTTCATCTCCTCCAGAGACACTCGGGTGACATTACTCAGAGCGGCCGAGGCAGCGAGCTCGGGCTGTTTCTCACCTCTGCTCTTTATAGCAGGATGTGATTAGATTAATTAAACTCGTGTGTTAGGAGGGATGTGTATCACAGCAGGTCCCGTCATAAAGATGAGCCGTTTGCTCTCCCTCATTCATTGATCTGCTGAATACCTGCTGTCACCTCTACCACACTCACTTTCAGACGCCTCTCTCCCTCTCTCGCTCCCTCTCTCTCCCTCTTTCTGTCTCTGTCTCTCATACTCTCTTCCCCTCTCTGTCTCTCTCTCTTTGTCTATCTGACTCTTATTCCCTCTATTTCTGTCTGTCTCTCTGTCTCCTCCTTTTCATCTCTCTCTCTCTCTCTGTCTCTCTCTCTCTCTCTCTCTCTCTCTCTCTGTGTCTCTCTCGCTCTCTCTTTCTCTCTCTCTCTGTGTGTCTCTCTCGCTCTCTCTTTTACTCTGAATGATCAGCCCATTGGAACAGATTGAATGCTTTCAGACAGATGCTCATACACCTGTGTGATGGTTTCAGTCATTTCTCTCTCTCTCTGTCTCTCTCTCTCTGTGTTCATTAATAATGGCACGCTTGTGTTTAGTGTGGTGCTGTGCTTGGCTTCACTCGTTGGTCAAGGTCAGTTTTGTGGAAGAGCAACTTTAGTCTCACTTTCCTTCCATCCTCTCTCTCTCTCACTCTCTCTCTCTTTCATTTTGTCCCATTTCCTAGAAGTGATTTTTTAAAGCTGATGCGATGGCAGCGTGTTTCTCATGCCGTTGTGAATGCGGTCGCAGCCTTGACGTGCCACACACGAGCCGTTCAGAGACAGACTGATGCGTGTTGCTTTGAACACAACCAGACAGTCAAATATCTGTGCTCTGCATAAGACTTTACAAAACTATAAAGATTGTAAAGAATCTGTAATAAATTTAGAGCCAGAAAACTCAATTTCAAAAGAAATTACAGACAACATTCCCATCAGAGGTTCATCATATTTATTTTGGTCTGCGTTCTGCTGTATCACATAATTTATTTTACACACACAGTGAAAACACAACCAGATACAGTGGACAGAACATCACACACTCTTCCGTGCTCAATAAACCTGCGGAGAACAGCTAGAACGTTTTTTCTTCAAACTCTAACGGTGTGTTGTAACGTAATCTCCGTGTGTGAAAGTCATTGTTGGACGTTGATATGTGTCGGCGCGTGTGCACGTTTATGTGTTAGTTGTTCAGTAAACAGTTGAAGCTGAAGGCATAATTAAGAGAAAAGCTAAGATCTATCACAGCAGGTGGAGAAAGACAGACTGAAGAAGAATTCATTTAAATGCCACAGCTCGGATAAAGGGAAATAATTACGGAGCTTAACACGTACACCTGCCACTGACTGCTGAAGGCATCACCTCCATTGCCACCATTTTGTGTAGAGTAGCTGGAATCTCTCCTCATGTTTCTTCTCTGTGGTTGAGGAGGTGAGTGGGCCGTTCTGAGCTTTGAAATCACTCCTACATGTTACAGAATTCTTCAGAGTTTTGTTCATGTACTTTAAGTTCCAGTCACGTATTCCTTACATGCTCTCTTCCCTTTCTGTGCCTTTCAAAGAGGACACATGCTGGATCTTCTACCTCAGGTTAACTCAAAATGTTACCAAAGGCCTTCATTATGATTGGCTGACTTTTGTGTCCAGATCTGCATAGTAAGATATGCAAATAACTTCTGTTGCGATTGTTCATAGTTCAGACCGTGTTTATCATGGTGGACCATAGTGATGGTGAATATTTGTTGTTATGGTAACAGGAGTGGTCAGTTGTTATTGAACTTATGTTTGTGATGTCATAAATGGTCTGGGTAGAGTATGGAGGACGTTTTTCGAGTTGAATTTGTCAACATATTACATCAAAGTCTTTTGTTTCACATTAACAAGTACACTTTTAGAAATGGTGCCTCTGGATGCTATAGAAGAACCATTTTTGTCTGTATGGTTCCGTAAAGAACCTGTAACATCCGCAGAACTTGTGTTTCACAAAAGGTTCTTTGTGTAGTCTGTTGTGAAGTGCCAATGAGACGAGATCTGCAGAGAGACACAAACATCTTATGTGTCCATCAACTCTTGCCTGAGGGTCTCGTGTGAGTGGACGTCTGCCTGCACACATGTGGATGTTTTTAGCTGTTTTTATTTTTATAGACTGTGCTGTTGACTGTGCCCTAAAGCTGATGAAAGATTGCGAAGTGTCTTGTTTTTGAAAACAGTCGTCAGTGGACTAAATGTGTAATTTCACAGGATGTTTCATTCTGCTGCTATATCATCAAACAGAGATGT
>JAZGTK010012704.1:0-14776 GCA_036877625.1 Ambastaia sidthimunki | reverse complement strand
CTTTGTGACCTCAAATCTCTGGAGTGGATTGCAGACATCAGGCAATTGATTGGACTTGTGTGAATGATGAAGGAATTTTAGGTCATTTTTCCCTCTCGCAGACTTGAGAAAGAGCATAGAAGAGAGAGCATAGAAGAGAAAGCATAGAAGTACACAGGAGTGATAAAAATGAAAGTCAAAAAATGTGCTCTTGATGAGTGATGTTTTGATGACTAGTCAGGTGAGAACATCTGAATATAATATAGTCTGTGACATTTGTATAAGATATAATCTGAGACTTTCGATTGGGTGATATTTGGCATGTTTCATTTCTCTTTCTGTTCTCTCAGATCAGATTAATTTTCTTCAATCCTGCATTTAAAGCTGTCTTATTGCTTCTGTGTCTATCATACAGCTTATAAGATTCACTGCAAAAGCTTTATTGACCTGATGGAGGTTGAACGGACAGTCAAATGCACACAAGCTCTTTTCAACTGCTCTTTCTGAACCACAAATCACTGCAAATTTACAAGCGAGGTCGAATCACCAACTGCAATGTCCATTTTCCACAAAGTGGACATGTGAGGGATATTAATAATGGACCATAGGCCACAGCAGATCACAGCCATCAGATAACATCACTCTAGCGTTATCTAGCCAATCAAAGGCTTCAGTGAATGCAAGGAGCTCTTTGCTTAACAAGTATTGTGTTTCTCTCCTGTGTTTCTCTCTGTGCTTTTCTGAGTGATGAATTCAAACACTCCCGCATTGGTTCCATTAGCCCAACCGGTAGATAGGTGCTACAGTAATAATGTCAAGGTCATAGGTTTGATTCCCAGGGAATACATAAACACATAAAATGTACCTTGAAAGCACTGTAAATTGTGTTTCCAGATACATTAATGTAAATGTATTTTTTTCCATAAAAACACAATTTGTAAAATGGCTTCTAACTTCTGCTTATTTCTGTTGTTAAATAGGCATTGTTTACAGTTAAGCTAAAAAAAGATATTTCTTATGTATAGCATTTAAGATTTGCTAAAATGTGCTAAATAGATTTTGGCTTGACTAAAAAAAAAGAATTTTTTTTAAATAAGATTCTAAACCTTATTTATTTACTATACAGACACATAGCCTTAGCCATGAGCTTTTGAATTTAACTCATACCATTCTTTCTTCACATTTCAGGCATTCCAATTAGGTCAAGTGTGGTTACACGTCACTTTAAAACATCGGCTTCAAACACTGAGCGCATGACCTCATGAAGCCACGGTGCCAAAGATCAATTTTAAACATTTTGCCTGTCTCTCCAAACCCTCCCCTCCCTCCATCCGTCCTTTCTGCTCTTCTATCTTTCATAATGCAGCTCCATACAGCCCGCTGAGCAGGAGAATACGTTTGCTGTCCTTGCGACGCTACCCACTCACATTTCATTATCAACAGCTCCTCCACCATCTACTCATATTGACCCTCATAGCCAGAAGAATACATTCTGTATGGTAGCAATAAACTTCTCATAGATAAACCTGACACCTTACTGTCAACTACAAGAGAATAGAAAGTAAAAACTGAAAAGACGCAGGACAGTGAGCCTTACAAAAAGTAAAACAGCGAGATCTAAACATTGTTGAAAAAAGAAAGAAAAAGGGGGGAAGGGGTTTGGGGGGGGCTTAGACACCAATGAAAGTTAATGGGCAATAAAACAGACAATGCAAATAAGACCTTCTTGTTTAACAATAGTGTTGACCGAGAAGCTATTTAACATATTAGGGCCTGTTCCACTGTTTCCTTGAACCATCTTTAGGGTTTAACATATTGCTGATTGTACTAGAGACAATGCCACAGGACCTGCTGGTCCTCATTACAGACCACCAATTTGTACAGAAAACAATAGCATTCCGGCCCATCTCACCTTGCAGTGCCAGACAGCCATATTGCTTTCAATAGTCTTTGTATCAATTACGAGGCTTGCAAGATTTGGGCTGTAAAACAGATTGCATATTTGAACAGCTGGGGATCAGCTCCTATTAAACAGGCTGCCATCAGCACAGCCCCATTGTGCTTGTGTTTAGTAGATTTCCAACCGGCTGTATGAGCAAAGAGGATCTTTCCATTAAGTCCACTGCGGTCATGCAGTGCAATGGAGAAATTCATCTTATTCAGGGCAATATACAAATGGTCACGAGTCAGTCAAACATCACACCTGCAGATGACTCATCTGCTTTAACAAAGCTTATTGTACAACAATTAACAAGACAAAAAGGTGTTTTTATGATACAATGATTTAAATTTAAAAACTACCTTGAAACTGTGTGAAATGCCTTACATTTAATTGAAGCTTTATAAAGTTTGTTCAAAGATAGCAGAGAAATGTTTTTCCACAGGGCATACAAAGGTCTTCTACAATTTTGTGCATCTGTTCTTCTTTATCTTTAAATAGTCTATGTGAAAATGATTTTAATTTGACCTTGTGCCTTCTCTGTGATTCAGCTCCTGCGAGAGTTCTGTCTCTTATTTAATTAATAACTAATGGTGAATTGATAGAAGGTCTCTGCTAATTCGGAGTCAGAATGACACCTTTTCTCAAGAATGTGACATTTACATAATTACAAAATATGTAATGAACACTACATATAAAAGTGCTAAAAGGGCACAAAAAATGCACAAAATTTAGAAATGCTTACTGGTGATGCTGTAAGGGCAATTTATTCATAAACTAATAAATAAATGCTTTAAATACAACAGTTCAACTTCTTGTTTGCTGTATAATAATCAAATTTTTATGCAATGAAGATTTTAATACAACAGAATACCACATTCCCAGAATTCCTGATGTACAGCAGACGACACCAACCCGCAATCACTTCATCAGTTCCATTTTCCTATTTCATAATAACACAATCATAAATTTTCCTTGTTGTAATAATTCCGCTCATCAATTCTTCATCACGAGTAATTTCAGCATTGCCTTTCACCATTAAAACATTGATTATCATTTTATCCACCCCCCCATAACCCCTACAGCAAGACAAACAGCTCATTCATATTTAAAGGCTTTTCAGAAGCGATTACTTAGCCAAGGGGATTTCCAAGTTAAACTGGTTAGATAATGGGATCAGAGACTCATCTATATTCACACAGTACAGCTCTAACATGAGAACACTGTTGCCATATTCAGCTAAAGTATTAGAGTCAGAATAGAGCTTTACACGCATCTGCAGCTCAATGAATCAGTTCAAGTTCAAAATCACTGAATCACTGTCTTAATAATACAGTACAATATCAATCAGGTTCATAAGAGAGCTGCACTGATGTTTGGCTTTCATCTTCAGTCAATCAAGTACTACTACAGAAGGCTAGAACAGTTAACCAATGAAGCAAAGTACTTGTAGTTTTAGGAACTTAGCAAAGTTATCACAGATGGAATCCAGGACCACCGTTAGCATACAATTCCTGTGACATTAATATCACTTTATTTCAACAAAGCAGGCAACAGGTGTGAGGAGTCCTGGATGTACTGCGTTTAGCATCAACGAAGACCCAGTCAAACAGTCAAGCACTCGGGAGAAAGTTGGCTGTAGTTTTTCTCATGGGCTCCATAATAATGAAACAGTGACACACCAAAGTCACAACCCACCTACAGCAGATGCCTTTAATCTCAAGCTATACTAACTATAGAGATGTCACAGTTGCTTCAAGTCAATACTGACATTAAAAAATATATTTTTTCCGTAGTACCTATCTGAAGCACCTATTCAATTTGGCAACAGAGAGCTGTCTGATTGACAGACAAGCCAAAGACTTTTCTAATGAGATTTCATGTCTTCAATTAATCAAACCACAACACTGAGAAAACCCCTCACTGCTCTTTATTTTTTGTATATTTATTATCAATTATCTAAATAACTAGATACTTGATAAGATAAATTAGACAAAACCCATGCTATGTTTACTTAATTGACGAATAATAAAAAGCTACACTCTGTTGTTCAATTTTATTTGTTAATATTTATATTATTACAACATTTGTTAATATTTATATTAATACAATGTTTGTGATGTGGTGTTGGTATCAACTGAGATTTTAGGTACATCACTGTTTAAAGGCCCTGCATCCCTCGTACCCCAACAGATCCCTCCACAATGAGAACATTGGCGATTATCTTCACAAAAGAGTCCCTGCATAAACCATGAAGAAAGATGCATAAATACTTAACAAGCAACAAACACTGCAGTTCCTGCTTATCCCAACACTGATGAAATTCAAACCATCTCTTTTATTTATCATATCTTTTTGATTTGCAACAATGGAAACTCATTTTTGTGAAAAGCCGGCAGCACACAACAAGAAGAGGTCACAACTGCTTTTAAAGAGAACTGAGAGTTTGTCATGCACTAAACACGGTATGATGAAGTCAAAGCAAGATCACTAATGCATCAGCAATCAGCCTAGAGGGGCTTGGCACATCATGACTAAAGGTTACAAAACACGCCCGGTCTGTGCTATAAACTGTATAACCTTTCAAAATAACACAACAGAGAAAGGCAGCAGGCGAATGGCTTTAAACCGTCTCTAATTCACAGATTTGTATTGCGTTATAATACGCTCTACTCTCAACTCTCGCTGTACTACAAATGACGGTCTTCAGGGTGAATAGGTTCTGGTACATTAACAGTTAGAGTGAAAGCAATCATGCTTTTCTGGATAACCTATTCAGATGCTATCTACTGCTAATGTTGTACCTACCAAAGATTTTTGTCGCACATCCATTCTGCCCAGCACGGTAATATAGCGCCTTTCATAAATTGGCATGTAAACTGCCAGAAAATTACACGGCTTGTAAAGGACCGAGCATCACTTAGAAATTCTATGTATGACCTTGAGGATTAGCATCATGAAAGAAAATAAAAGCGTCTACTTCCAAGATTTTTTTTGAATGACAAATGCTGAAGTATCAAGCATAAAACAAAAACATACAGACCCTACAATAGAAAATAATGTATGGTTGATGCAACCTTGAAACCTTTTAATTTAGCGTCTACTCTGCCATTTCTTCATTTAACAACGTCTCTGATCGCATACATCTCAATACAGACACGCACAGGCCTTTTAATCGCAAGATCAGACATGTATTGTTAATGTCTGGCCACCATGTGATGGCTCATTAGTCGTTCATTAGGCCAACCTACCTGACATCAAAGCTGCTGGGTTATTGGAGGATCTGAATAAGCAAAGTTTCCTTTAATGTACTGCCTGAATTTAGCTTGTTATAAGCAGACCAGCTTTGTTGTCCTGCAGTGACCTGAATAGGCAACGAGAGGCTCAGACTAAGGCCACGAGCTTCGCAAAGGATCTATGCCTAATTTGTAATCTACAAGCTGCTCGCAGAAGCAAAAGCCTGCCCATTTTTCATACAAACACGCATGTCAACCTCTTCTTACAGCCTACTGCTATGAGACACAAATAAAAACGAATGGCCTCCAAGACTACTTAGAAAAGATTTACTTGTGACATTTTACCCCAAAAAGCTTTTTCTAGGGAAAAAGACAGACAAGGCAAATTAAAAGGAAAGTTGAAAGGTCCCTCATCTGGCAGCAAAGACTGGGCGCAGACCAAGGACTTGGAAGTTTGGAAGCCATGTCAGGCATACGCCAATAGGTACCAGGGGACCTGAGAATTTATTTCTGCCTGGCTGGTATTCAGCCTGCATCAGCTCTGGTACTCTGCTGCATGGACCAATAAGTAGGAACTGTGACCTGAATTAATTGGCCCAAAAAACGATCACCAAGGTTATAGCAGGAAATCAAATAGAGGAATGCCATAGGAAGTGTTTTGTTTGGAACACATTCCCACAGGTCATTCTAGATGCCATAGTGATATTACTGACACTGTTCTGGACCTGCATGTGAAATATTTATCATTCTCATCATTACGCACCTCATCTGCCATTATGGGGGCAATTATTTAAAAAAAAACTGCTTGAGGCGGTCTCAACAGTGTCTACTACTACTGAATAATGCATTTTAAATATATTTTCATATCTTTATATACCTTGATCTTTGGTATTTATATTGCCAACGGCAAATATTGGTCTCTTTAATAAAAATTTTGGGTCATAGTATGACCCAAAATTCACATCATTGTACTCACTCCTGTGTTCCTCACACTATCTTCTGATTTTCAGTCAAACACAAATAGACATCTCGGTAGTGGTGTGCTAAAATTTTAGCCACTCAAAATCTTTGGCCAAAACTACTGTAAGAGACAAATAACCAAAATGTACAGAAACACTAACCTTGAGAAACATCAGCATTTATTTGAAATTATTTTTTTTTATTTTGAAATATTAAAATTTAATGTAAACACTGTCTGCTGATGAACACTATTGATGCAAAAGAGGTTGTGTTTACAGCATCTTTTCCGCATGTGTCTTTGACTGTGAGACCATTTAATGCAACATCCATGTTATACATAAAAGGAGAAACTGTCCCTCACTCATAAAGACCAAAAAACTATGTTATCAAACCTAATTCACCTACATTTTGTCCTTTGATTTTAAAATCAATATAAAATCATTGTCAGTCTTCCAGGAAAGGGAATCTCTGCAAATACATATTTAGTTAGTTTAGTCAATATTACAATAAAAAATTTTTCTTGTTTAATTTTTTTAGTTTTTAGCTCAGGTATGTGTTATTAACATTACAAAATGTTTAAAACTATACAACAACTTGATCTCACAACAACAATATATCACTAACAACAAAGGACAAATACAGGAACCAGGAACTAATTCCTGCCTTTGGGAAAATAATGGATTTGTGATGTGAAGTGATGGCAAGGGATGTTGAAAACATAGATGCCATTTTGAAACTAAAAGCTTCACATAATGATCAGATCTTATTGTTTGCTGCTCACAAGTGGGAGTAGTTCCTGAAGTGCAAAAGTCAGATCTCTGGGGGGAACCTTTCAGATACTTGCAGACAGTATACAGACTGTTTGTCAAGGACTTTAGCTTAGACTCAAGACAGAAAGTCGCTCTTTTTGAAGCTGTCATATGTCTACTAATATACTGCCCATAAAACAATTTCCATTCACTGAAGTATTAAAGCCAGCTTGCGACGAACATAAAAGGACACACAACCCAGCCTTGATGGCATGTTTATGTGGCATCCGAAACCTATGTTTGCAATATTTTTACCAGCCTTGTTTAATAATTTCAACAAATAATGAGATGCAAAAGAGGATGATTCATCACTGAATACCTCTAAACATTACTGCATGTCTACCATCTGCATCTCATCCTGTGCTGGGCTGTCATCAGAACTGTGACTTCAAACCTTCCGTTCCAACACAGAGGCTGCTGAAGGCACTCTCCTACTTCCTTTAGATAGACGAACATCTTGCAGTTCTGCGAGGAAGAACACATGCCGCGGCGGCAGGTTAATGAGACATGTGGAGTATCTGAACATAGGATCACACAGAGTTTTTAGCTGACAACGGCAGCAGACGCCGAGACGCTCCTATCAACAGAGGTAGCTCTGTAATTAAACCAGCGCTCTCTTCAAAATGAGAGCTGCATGGCACGTCGCGTAATTATACATTGAGCGCTGCCACCTGGGAATTCCTCGATAAGCAACCCCATTTCCCATCATTTTATTCCAAATTTAGGGCGCATTCAATCTGTCTGATGAGAGAGAAACTGTATGTAAGGTCGTGTGATTGGAATAACCTAGAGTGTTGTGTCAATGACCTGATTTACGTTTATTTTTGTCGCACACTCTTCGTTTGCAGGCGTGATGGATTGTGGGTAGGAGGTGGATTAGCTATGGGCTGGGTTAAGACTTTTCACTTCACATTTGCGCCTGATTCGATTCCGTCTTAACGCCGGAGATAGCACCATCTTTGGCCTTTCGAGAAACAGTGTTAACAGTTTCATAACATGTTAGCTTAATCTGTTTAGGAACTGACACCACATGGCACTAAACCATTTAGCATGATTAAATGGTGCCCTTGCAAAACCTAGCACTCAACGTCTTTCTACGACATCAGGCTGAGAGATTACTGCTCTCGATGACACTCATATTCCTTGCCCATAGAGCTAACAGGCTAATTTAATGCAGCTGGCCACAGCCTCAGAGACAATCACACAGCGTTTGTGAAATGCTAATCATATCAAACTCGAATAAATTGCATGATCCAAAATCATGAATAATATCAATGACCTTTGAAGGTAAGTGTTATTAATATTTCTTCATTGTGTCTTTCTGTGATAGCTCACTTAGGCAAATTGGGCTAGAAAATGCAAGAAAAGTTGGAATAAGAGAAAAACATCACATGACATTACATACAGAACTCTGCATCACTGTTCTTTAATTGTAGGTGACAGCTGAGTTACGGCTTTATTCTAAAAGCTCACTGAAATCACTATCTGTTATTGTACTTTTGACAACCTTTTTGAACGTGCTAATTTTATTGTGATAAATTTAACGACATCAATTTAAAAAGAGTGTTCGGATCTGTCACCAGTCTGAGTAAATGCTTTTACCCAGTGCACATTTGTAGCTATTCCTCTGTATTGGCGTCACAGGTCAAACTCCTGATGGTCTCTGACTGTCTGCTGGTGGGTGTCATTTGCGCAATTGCCTCAATTTTGCCACAAGGCTTGATGCCTGAGTCTTGGGCACTCTAACCTCTGGCTGTTTCCTCCAAGACACAGTGGTCAGGTCAAGCACGTTTCTAGAACAGAGTACATCAACTAGCAAGACTATTGTGTCCCATTAGGCCTCTGAAAGGTAGGACTTCAAACTACACCAATTACTGCAATGTATTCTTCTTTTGTAAGAACTCAGTGTAACTCAAGTATACAGAATGTAGTAACCGATACACTAGGTTGTGGGGTAGATGGTATTTATCACTCACCAATTATTCATGTTAGTGGTCAGCAATTAGAGATTCGACACTTGGGGTAAAAGCTGCCAGTCTGAAACCAGGCACAAATAATAAAACAAACTTATATCATGTTCCTGTCAACTAATTTAACAAAAACTCAAAATTGAAGACAAAGAACCCACAGTTCCTGAGTTTCCTAGTAACCAATGTCCTTCTTCAACAAAGTTAAAGAGGCTGTCACAAGCTAAATAAGCTCTTGGTATTTTAGGCAATAGCACAATATCCCTGTAATTATGATAAAACAGCTATACTATGCCATAAGAACTAACGACAAAGCATATATATAAACAGTGTGCTACTTTGTGCTTGTAGTTTGTGACTCTACCACATTGTTTCTACCACACATCGCCATCCCTTAATGTTACAGCCTTGTTCAGTGGAGTTTACTTAGACATGCTGTACTTCTCTCTGCTCCCTCATTTGTAGGGCACTTCCTTGTTTTTTCCTGAGCTCGGTGAGATCCCTGGCAAGCCAGCTTATTAATGTTGAATCCGACATCTGCTTTCTCAGGCAGACAGCTTGCCTCACACAATAAGCTATACAAGGTGACAGTGTCAGTACATACAGCACATACCACTAAAGGTTTCTTAAAGAGTACAAGCAGTCTGAATGAGCATCTGTTGCCTCTGTTGTCTATTGCCACCTGCATTTCTTAGAATCTTGACCTGTGTTTTCCACTTCCTGTAGGCATTTCCTGTAGGTTGTTATATCAATTACCTTGATGGTAACCTCAGCGTGCCCTTCAAAAATGTCTGAAATGGAGTGAGATTACTACATGATCTTTTTCTTACAATCACCCATGAGAAAACAATTCTAGAAGTGACAGTTTTTGGATTTGACACTGCTTGTGCACTTGCTTATAAAGGAATATATATGTGTGTGTGTGTGTGTGTGTGTGTGTCTATATATCTATATATAGATATATAGTCATCTATAGATATATAGCCATCTATAGATATATAGCTAACCACCCACCCTCCCACCCTAGATCTATCTATCTATCTATCGCAAAAAAAGTAAAAATATGCGTCAGTCCCTCACGTTTGAAGATTTCCCTCTTGGTTACATTTACACTGGTCATTGTTGACCTTTTTGTTAAAGCAATCAACCGCATGTGTGACTTTTCTAGTCAGAGGAACAAAGCCACTCTTTTGCTCAGTTTCCATTTCTATGTTCCTATTTTCACCTTATGTGACTTCAGTCAAACACCAGTAATTTATCTGAAGGCGAGAATGGTTTCATCAAAGCCAAAGGTTTGCCTGAAGCCTCACACAAAACACAATTGGATGAAAGAGACTGTCCAGTGCAGATGAAACATGATGTCATCTCTTGTCAGAGAATGCCCTGTCTATAACTGAAGAATCATCATGGTGACCAGTGCAGAGGCATCAGAGCTTTAAGGTCAAAGCACACTTCAGCCTAAAACATCTTTAAATGCCAATGATAACTCATGGTGGACTACTTCAAGAAAAGTGTGACCTTCAGTGACAAAGACATTTAGCAACTTTTCTTTTTTCGTTTTTGAGATGCATACAACAAAGTAACATTTCCTTCATTTAGGACTAAAGTTCTGGAATGACTAAAAGTTATCTTGAATGCCTTCCATAATACAAATTATCACACAAATAAAAACCAGTTCTTTGTCATTGCATTTCAGACAATTGGCGGCTACAGTGAAAAACATGTTCTCTTACCCAGACTTAATCAAGAACATATAAGTCCCAAATAGAAATCTAAAGTTAAGTGCACTTAAAAGCAAAGCCACAAGCAGTGAATGGTCAAGGAGTTGAGTAAAATTTAATCTGAGCCATCTATGCTTCTGTGAATTCATTTTCAAGGGCAAACATATTCCAAATAATTTATCCCCTGAACAAGCCATCAGTCAGGCTCTAGCTCAAACAACTAAATTCTGTTTTTCACAACACAAAAAGAGCTAAGAAAAGAGGACCTGTGATGACTAAAGATTGTGATGCAGTCTTTGAGTGTCGATTTCTCAATAAAAACTGAATGGAGATTGCTCCCAATGACAGAACTCTAATGCAACACCCACCTTACAGGGACAATCAAAATTTTACCAACAATAATCAAAAAAAGCGGCAAGACATCTTGGACAAACGCTGGTGTGTTTTTGCATGCACCATCTGTGCTCCAGTCACTCGTGATCTTCCTTTATTTGTAGTAATTGTCCTTAGCATTTTGCAATTATTACCTCTTACATGTTCTGCAAGGATCTTTCAAGCAACTTTCAAGCAAAGCAATGACTCTTTTGTCAGCTGTGAAAGCATGAGCTTAGAAACTAAATGAAAATGGCTTAGCAGCAAATTCAGTTTAGTCATCAATGTGGCTCACCAAACAAGAACCGACATCTTTCTGTAATTGATGCATTTTGTTTTTCAATCGCTCTTCCAGACAGCCTTGGTATCTATTTTTAATTGATCAGTCTCATCCCAAGAGAGTTGTCCATTAATCATTTGATGGATCTGACAACAGATATGGCAGATATCCAGCTGGAATTAAACACAGCTTTAGAACATAGTTATTCTTTGCAAAAGTTGGTTTGCAACATTTGAAGCAGAACAGAACAAAAGAAGGTTACCCATCAAATTCATTTTCACAGTTCTTTGGTCTTTTAATTTCTGATGAGTTCAGTTGAATGGGATGAAAGGCTGATCTACTTTTCCCAACCCCACTGTACTACAACAGTACAAACACCTAAAAGCAAGACTTTTAACTAAATTTAGGTCAAACATGGAAATTAATGGTAATTAAAATAACTAATGTGAAATAGCTAATGTGAAACTTGAGCACATGTACAATAAAACATACTAAAATGTATTAGTTGTGCTCTCAAGTCTACATACCTACTTCAGAATTCACAATGTTTATCGTTAAAAAAAACAATCATAAAAAATTGCATTTATTAATGTAGTACCGTCCTGAATATGTTATTTCACATAACAGATGTTTACATATATTTTACAAGACAAAATCTTCTGGGAAATATGTAAACATCATGTCTATTTTTTGAAGAGCTATAAGCTATTTACATATTTCTCAAAATACAAAATAACTACAATTTACACAGATCATCTTGTTCATAAGTTTAAATATTTCATTTTTAATATAGTGTGTTGCCTTCTGCATCAATGAAAGTTTGCAGACATTTGTAATAGTTTGTATGAATGTGAAAAGCTGGATCTCAACGTCATATAGCTAGTTGCAGAAAAGATGCTAGATATACAAAATTAGAGACTACATTTACATTTAGGCATTTAGCAGACGCTTTTGTCCAAAGCGACTTACAATATGAGGAAAACAAAGAAGCGATCAATCACAAGATGACAACACGCAAAGCTAAACATAGACACAATATTCTAGCATACCTCGAGTGGATACCTGTTAAGAGAGGGGAGGAAAAAGTGTTTTTTTTTTGGATGAGAATGAGGGTTAGACTTGTGTAAGGTGTTCCCTAAAGAGGTGGGTTTTTAGTAGTTTTTTGAATGTGGTGTGGGATGAAACTAACTGCAAAACATACAATCACTCACTGATCAGCCAGAAAACAGCATGCAATATTAAGAATCACAGGGATGTATATTTTTAAACTGGGTAATTGTGTAAATTATATATTTTCTTGTGGAATATATGTAAGCATCTATTATCTGAAATGGCTCATTCAGGGAAGTACTTTTTTCCCCCAATTATACATCTTACAGATTCTGGAATAGATATGTAAATTTATGAGCACAATTTATTTTTTTTTTTTTTAAATCACACTTGTTGCCATACTAATAATGCAATGCTATAGTACAAAAACACAGAACGCACACACAAACGTTGGGTAAACATCGTATTTTACAAGGCAGCATATGTATTCAGTTTACAAGGTTTATGTCCCTAAAAAAATCAGTTTTCAATCTCTCCCAAATCTCCCTCCTCAAAATTTTTGGCAAAATATTTTCAGAACTGCGTGGGATCAAATGATATAACTCGAACCATGCACAAATGTAGACAATAGATAGCATTGTCATTCAAGGTCAGTCAGGGTCGTTCATTATTTCCAGAATACCATCAGTTCATTCTAACTTACATTTCTGCTCTCCCTAAGGATGCTGCAAGAATATGTTGATTAGGGGGTTGGGATGAAAGTTTGTTCACAAGCTTTGGTAACTGGCTGGCAAGGTAACAGGGGTCAGTGGGGGAGTTAGTGGTGTGTTTGTGGGGTTGAAGCAAAGAGCAGAAGGCCAGACTAGTTCCACAGAGGATTAAAATGGATAAACAGAAAGCATTAGCACTCCTTTATGGTCTAGTCTCCCAAGAGCCTCCCTCCCTTAAGGATCCCTGCTCATTGTTCCTAGGTTTGCTGGAGGTCAAGCCTAAAGAAAACAAGGGCAGTGGGGTCAAGGGAAAGGTCACGCAACTTTCCAAAGCTTGGCTTCTCGGAAAACCCGCCCCTTTCTGAGAGAGCAGGGCAACTGTTGCCATGCCACCACAACTCTAAATATTAAAGCTACTTATTCTGACGCCCCGCAAACACGCTGACAGCTTGGAGGGTTTCTGATGCATGCTTGATACGCTAATCACACCCTCTCCCCAGGACCACCCCCTTCTCTCCCTCGCTTACGTCCTCTCTCTCCCTTTTTTGTGTGCACCGAACACACACAGAGTTTACTACTGAAAAGCGAGCTTTGTGTCTGTGTGTGACAATGTTTATTTTATTGCATGGCTGCGAGGGACAGGTCTGCTTCCAAGGCCGTGGTCCCATCACGCACCACCCCGTGCGTGTCCATCTGTGGCCTGCACTGTGCCGCCAAGTGTGTGTGGAGCAAGAGGGCATGTAACCGAGCTTAATGACATCCGTGAGGAGACAGATAATGCCAGAGACCTTGATTTAAGGGTACTCAGAAGTCTAATGAATATTTAATGGGCACAACGTGTACCTCAAGAACCTCTGAACAGTATATACGTTAATTTAATTTCAGTTTGACCAAAAATGATCAGGTGAATGATGCTTGCAAAGTGCTGGCCGTTTATTCCACAGAACATCATGCAAACTAAGATCAAATATTACCTGAAATAGATCAATGCATTGATTTAGTAGAGAGCACTAGGGAGCAATTCTTTCATTAATATCCTTATTTCCCTTCATTTATGCAAACTTTGCTAGGAAGAACCACACTGAACTCAACTAGCACAGTATTCATGGGTGCTCTACAGCACATGTCCCCAGTAACAGAAACCTCTAACACTGACAAATTAACCTTCACCACTTTGGTTATCTTCTTAATGAAAAAGAATGTGAGTCTACTGTATGTTCGCCACATAAATCACAACACATTAGCTAACGTTAGCATAAACAGTACTTCCATATAGTATAATGTACATACTGCTAGTACAAATTACTGTTTCTGCAGCATGTCTCAACAGTCTAATCCTTGACATTTGTCCATACCATTGTCATTTCATGTACTTCTTATCAAGCTGTAAAGAGGCCTATCAATGGCAGCGCTTAACAGCTTCAACTGACCTTTAAGTGACTCTCGGTGGTGCTAACTGGCCTACGGGCTTCATCAAGCACATTGTTTGTTGGTGTTCTGCAATTCTAGGTTACCAGCCGCCCGAGTGTTTTGATGCTTACTGTGCAACCAATGATGGATTGATGGATCAATTTAGAGCTCATTCTCATTTAAACTAGAGGAAAGCAAGGCTCTTATGAATCAATATGCTTTAATGATTAATAGAGGAGGAGTGGAGCCGCTTGGTTATTAATGTGTGCTCTTTATTTCAGCCAGTGGCTGTTATATGCCATTACACTAAAGCCAGATCCAATAGTCTGGGAGATTACAGAAG
>JAZGTK010012703.1:0-14776 GCA_036877625.1 Ambastaia sidthimunki | reverse complement strand
GTGGTTTGGTATGCAAAATCAAAACAGAGCAAACACAGGATCTACACTTAATTTAAAACAATTTAATCTTTACATATTTTTAATGTACAATCAAACCACCAATCATACATACAATTCTCCATATTATACAACTCTAGTACTAGCATAAATAAAAAATGAGATCAACATATAACATCATTGTTTTCTTCATTGAGTAACAAAGCAACATTGACTGCTAATGAGAGCGCAGAGCCTTGCCCACCTGCTTATTTACCACCAATTCTAATGCCAGTCACCATGAAAACAAAAAAGGACAGAACTTCACGGATCTGTTAATAGAATATTTACCACCGATCAGCGGGTTCAAGGTTCTAATGCCAGTCACCATGAAAGAAAATCAGAACTTCGCCGATCTGTTAATAGACTTCGGCTTTGTTTAAAAAAACATGCTAATATATAACTCAGTGAAATTTTAGAAGGGAAGGGAAAGTACAAAGCAGGTGGTAGGTTAGGATGTGCAATTTAACATACAGATTGGGTTTTAGCAATGGTTACAACCACAAATTTGCACAAAAATGTGCCATGTATCTTTGCAAAAACAATCGTAATAGTAGTCTGAATAGTTTAACATTTCCAAGTTTCAAAAAACACAGTTTATATGCAGCCTGTATGTACATGTGGTTTTCTGGACTATTAAACACACTACCCCGCAACTTTGTCATCTGCTCAAATTGGGGTGGGGTCTTATTCTCATTACTGTAATGTCATAATGATATATTACATTTTTTTACAGTGTACATTTGTAATTGTACTTTATGCTACTAGTTGTTGTCATTCTGAAAACCAATTCCTTGTCTCCAGACAGGATGATTTTCATCATGATATTACAGCTATGAGTGATGTTTTTGTGTTAAAGAAATATGAATTTGTGAGTATACAGATAAAGTAGTTTTCTATCTGCATTGGAACCAGAGCAAACATTGCATTTGTTTGCAAACTGAGAAATGTCACATTTTTTGCTTGCAAACAATGAAAGGAGTTGCTTGGTAAATTAAACAACCAAGACAGCACATTTTTTTAAATTGCTGTAACAAAAATGCCAAAAGTTTTCAGATTGTTACTTATTATCCCAGTTTAGGCGGGCTCTAATGTCATGGCTGAAGGTAATTATTTGTATTATTCTTTATCAACTCACCCTGTTCTCTCCCAAATTCCTGTCCCTAGGTAAGACAACATCTGCTTTTGAATGTTTGATCACAGCGCCATTTTAATACTTGATCCTCACAGATTCATAAATATCACTTCAACAGGCAACATCCGTACATACATACCTTCTCTAAGACAGCATAGGGGACACTGACCACTTCTTCTGCTTCACAGAGCTTCATATGCTGACTGGAATGTTGATATGTATTCACAAACACAATCTCACTCTCTCACAACATACATACTACAGGTAAACAATGTTAAACAGTGATGGGGCAGTGGGGGTGGGAGGGGTCACAGCGCTCTCGCCTTTGAAGTGAAGGTCCCTCCTGGCATTTGAGTGGTTCATCTTTAACGTTCAACTCTTAAGGACACAATTTCTCAGGCAGGAAGCTAAGACAGGTCAAATAAGGAGGGCCTGAGGGTGAAAGTGAAGGTTTCTTGATCTTGGGTGTGAGTGTTTGTGCATGCGTGTGTAAGAGTTAGCTTTAGCATGTTAGCATGAGGTGAAAGTTCACCCACACAGGGCATCTGGAGCTCTTCTCAAAACTCAAAGCTTCTCAAGCAGCCAGGCTATGCCTCAAATATCTCCTCCTGGTATCTTGTGCATGTATCCAGAAGATGTGACCAGGGTGTCTTTCCACCTGGCCTAGTGTTTTTTCTGATGGAGGTGGTTTAGGGTACCAAAGGTGGTTTAGGGTCAGAGGGATGGATTGTCCAGTAAACGGACCTCTTCTTCAATCTCTTCTTCATAACGAGAGGAGGACGATGCTAGTTGAACATTATGGACTCGGGGTCTTGGTTTGCCATCTGGGCCATATGACGAAGGATATCTTTTTTTGTAATAATACCAAGGAGGCGTCTACAAAGAGGAAAGGGGTGAAAAAATTAGTTTAGTATATTTTTTTGTCTTCTGCAATGAGAACTGTCATTTTTGTTGCCCAGTTTTGCAGAGATGTCCAACTGAAATTAAAACAAAATATTTGTTGTTTTGAGAGATGTTCATGAAATTTCCAAACTGAGCTGCATTATTTTTCTCTAATAACGTTAAGTCAAAACTGCAGTTTCGGCAACAGCTGACAGTCTCTGGTATAAGAAAGGACAGAGAGTGTGGAGGATTGTGCCATATTACTACACTACAGTGGTTCTATGAGCCAGCTGCACCTATCCAGTGAGAAGCAAGTGTTGCAAAGGGAAGTGAAAGAGTGTGAGCACCCTCATCTAATCCACACACTCTGACCTTGGTGAACAAGAGAACAGAAAGTTATTTTACAACACAAATTCAAGAGCTTGTGCACAATTTCTGTTTGTTCTATTATTTATCAACAGTGTCAGGAATGTTACTTGTAAAGTATTTAAATAGTTATAAACAAGCATCAACATCAATTAAAAATTAAAAAGTGGATATCACACCACTCACTTATCATAATTATTCTATTGTGCTCAGACGATCTGTATAGTTACATTAGTGCTTTTCAATTATTTATTACTTTTTCAATACAAGAATTTCATTTGTAACTTGGCAATGCAGCATTAAATTAAACTTGTTACATGTGTTACTTGTTACAATGCGTTACATCACCGTGTAAACACAGCATTACTTTCCAAATAAAATCTGAAAACATTGTAGGTTACTTATAACTGGTAGTGCATTACCCCCCCAGATTTGTGTAAATGGGTATTTTGTCTGGACCCAATTGGTCTTTTCACCTGACAGAGTATGTTACTGAAATGTAGGCTTTCCACAAACTGTTTACAGGAACTATGCTCTTGAATTTGGTCTTGAAAGGGGGATTTAAGCTTGATGACAATTTGTATCACGTAGAGAGGGTGAGACAATTTGACAAGAGCTGGATATGTGCGAGTCCATCCAAACAGAGCTAGAAGCATGAAACACGTGTGAAATGAGTGTCAAACCTTTGTGAAATGTTTGCAGACAAGAAGTAAAAGGTCAAACGTCAGGAAACTTAAAAAGGATAGAGTGTGGGATTTAAGACGACGAAGTGAGGACTATTGGTTTGAGGTTCAGCTGACTACATTCTACAGGAAGTGCTGGAATCCTAAAGCCTCAACGTGAACATACAGCATCCTGTTCACATTTACTACCACTACAGAAATGAATAAGTAGGTAATATGTTGGTGAATGAGAAAATATTCGCTACACATGACAGTTACTCGCCAATCGTTTATGGGCGGAGCTGCGCGAGGGGTCAGAAGTCATCAATCTGTAGCCCAGCGAACGCAGACCAGGCACCCCGACAAGGAATTTAGCAATAAACAAAGAAAACAAACAATTAAAAATTAGATGAAGGACATCACGGCATGTGTATTAGATGTGCTTTGTGAGTACACGTGCACAATGCAGAACTGAAAGGGAAGGGCTACATAAGAGTGTGTATCAAAGACACCACGGCTGTGTGACAAACTACTCTACTCTGCAGGGATGACAGAGGAGAGGAGCAACAATCTGAGTGAAAGTACATCTTACAAACATATGATGTCTGCAGAAGAATACAGCATTTCTAATGTCCTGTAGGCAGAGTCCAAAATCCACAACATTAGTGTCACATGCTAGAGTGGGTTTGTAAATTTCATCCCCACTTTTTCATTTCGGTGAATTGCGTTACAGTAAAGGCTTATTGCTTTACAGTAAATTTTACATTGCCATTATAATACATTATTTCTTTGCAGTCAACATGAAATCAAAACTGACCCCATTTACTTTATTGGACTTTTTTTCCATAATAATTTCCCCATTGATAAAAAGTCGTACTTTACATATTTTTGTGTATCTTGTTGAATGAATATCTTGTTTCGCTCAGAAATAGGTCACATCATAAAGGTAAAATGGGTTGAGAATACCAGCTTCATGTTGACATTAGCAGTCTAATGTGAGTGACATCAGCAGGGGACAAATGATTGATTTTTCAACACGATTTGATTTGTTACAATGTAATTCTTAAAAGTTACTAACTGGTCTGTAAGGTTTTATCTATAAACCAGTTTCTACTTGCATTTGGGTTTTGTACTCTGCATGTAGGACAGTTCCACAACTTTGAGTGGATTTGTTTCGCCCAAATATTCTCCCACAGACATCAGTTAAAGTGAATAAAAGATGAGAATAAATTTGTCAAATCAAGTTAAATGTAACAACATATACAATTTTTAGAACTAGCTTAATTTAATTGTAATTTGGGGGAACCCATCAGAAATGTCTTTTTCACTCAAGTTTCATGCATCCCTCCTAAGAGGTGGAGTCTAACAGGCAGAGGGGGGCTAATCACCAGGGGCTCCACGTGCTGCTTGAGCTCTTCCAGATGTTCTAAAATATTCTTCTTTGTGATGATGCCCAATACAATCCTGCAACACACACCGTGACGACCATCACTTAGCAACAAAAATTACACCGACAACTGAAGTACAAACTAGAAATTAAAAATAACATAAGAGTAACGACAACAGAAGCAATATGAACAGAAATTTGAGATTTTCAAACTAATCAGGTGCTGAGCATTGCAATTAATAAACAGAACAAAAACTAGTTGTAAATATAAACCACAACCCGCGTGTGTAGAAAATGAAAATCAATATATGATTAAAACAACAATAAAAAGTTGTAAGTGTAATTTTTTACTTTACCATTCTGGAACAAAAACTACAACCGTTTCTCTACGGTCAGATATTTCATTTTTCCTCTGCAGATGACACTGTTAACTGTAAGTTGGAATAAAAGTCGGTTGTGTGCGTTTGTAGCTCAGAGGCACTCGAAACACACGAGTAGGAGTCATATGGACGACCTCTAAGGCAAATGATCACGACTGGGGGGAAAACTGCGCACAACATCTTTTTGTTAAAGAAAAGTTCAAGTGATGTGCATGAGGGCAGATAAAAGATGACATTAAGTTTTTTTCTGAAAAACGGTTTCCTCTTTCTGGTGCTGTGAATGCTGGACATCTTTTACACAGCAGGGAGAGCTGCAGAGCACCATCACAGTCCACAGAGTTGTTCATGTGACCAATTAGACCTTGAGTCCTGAGATACTGTAGACAGGCTTGTGGCTAACCTAATAATAATGAGCTATATATAATAATGCCATGGAAAATATTTAAAACAAAACAAAGCTATGGGGGATCGGAATGGCACAAAGGTACTATGTCACCAAATTTTCATTTATGGGTGATCTAACCCTTCAACTTGACTTTTTTTGAAGCCAATTTTGCAGGTGTGTCTTTTTTAATATTTAAAGCTATGGTACTCTATGAAAGTCTTTGAGATGAGATCATATCACATTGGGGGAGATACTTTTAGGGCTGTACCAACAAATGTGTGTGTTTCAATCGTGGTTAAGCAGAAGACAAGCAGCTGAGAGGCATGAGGTTCAGTGTGTGAATTCCCAGATGCGTGACGCCACAAACTAAGTCCCATCAGCAGTCTACTGATGGGATGTGTTAGTTGAAATGTATTTCACACAGAACACTGAGGAGTGTAGGAGAATTCCTCTCCCATCACGCATTTCTTGCCCCAAAGTCTAAGTGGACACTCACCCGTTATGTGTCACAAGGCACTGACGCAGGCCGAGCTTGCGGAAAATGTCCACCACAATCTCCATGGGCGTGTGGTCGGTGACGGTGAAGGGACTCATGTCCAGGATGCTGCGCAGTTTCAGAGGTCGCGGGCTGTCCGCAGGAAGTGTTGGGGCATGCTGGGTAAAGTAGACCCTTGAGTTCATTACTATCCCCTCCTGTTTACGGCGGGCGTTCTCTAAAACAAGAATGAAGAACCACATTTTAGTTACTGAACGTGCCCGTTTGCATTCATCATTTTTGTAATGTAGGACACTAACACTGTTGTGTGCACATATACAGCACCAAAGAGTACTAGGCATATTTAGGGAAAGTTTTTGAGACAAAACTCAAAAAAGTTTTGAGAGGTTTTTAACAAATAAGTACCACTCTCCTACAACTGTAATTTTTTTAGATCATCTGTTTTCAGCTGATAAGTAACATTTGTTGCCAAAACGAAGAAGAAAAATAAATGAGACTGTGTTTAAGAACAGAAATAAAAGTGTTTGTATTATTACCTATAGCAATTGTTATGTCCCTACGCAGAGCAAAGCCCACCAGTCTCTGTGACTCTTTGGAGACGATGACCGGGAAGCCGTTATAACTTGTCTCTGAGATTATGGTTTGCAGCTCGCCAAGTGTCATGTCGTCCTGTGTGAGAACGGCCAGCGGCGGGTCACTGCGTCCTGGACGCATCACCTCCCGTGCTAACGTAGTGTGTGTGAACTCTTCTTTAGCGTCCAGGAAAGGGTATCCGTTCAGACGGATATGGGCCTCATATATTCCCTCCCTCCCGAACGCATCACCCACCCATTTACTGGTCATCACGGCCGCCATTAAAGGAACAATGTATTCCAGTCCACCAGTCAGTTCAAACACGATGACCACCAGAGACACGGTCATACGAGTCACACCACCTACAGGGGACAACACATTACAAATTAATCAAGTCAACCAAGACAAAAACACCAGACACACAACATAGTGAAGCATGTATGCACACACACGTACCAAGGCAGGCTGCAGCCCCCACCATGGCGTAGAGTCCAGGCGTGATGCAGTCTGCACCCACCTCACACCACTCTCTGAAGAGAAACCAGTCATGGTGATAATACGCCAGCTGCTCTACTGCGATGCCAACGATTCGTCCAGCGATCGCACCAATAGCCATACTGGGGATGAACAGACCCGACGGCACCTAAGAATCCAGCCACACAAGAAAACAAATATTCACAACCTAAGCACTCACTAAGAACATTCCAGAGAAAACATCAATTTTCATGGATCAGCTTGTTTAGGAAGTTTCTTTGTTGTGGTTATTTAGTGAAAATTAGTATGAAAATCGTATCTTGACTATTTACTGTACTGCATACTGTACGTTTTGCATTAAAAAATCTGTATGATGATTAAAAACTGCGGTTCCTCTGAAAACAATGAACGCTGGAAGCTCACCTTCAGGCCGAAGGTAAAGATGGTCATGATGATTTTGAAGATGAGTGCCAGGCTGAGCTGCCACATGGCAGAGTAAACACCTGGAGTAGTGGTAGCCTCTGAGCCTTCTGGGTATGCCTGACTACCATTCATCTGACTTCTGTACTGGCAGAGCTGCGATGACTCCAGTGGTCCGCAGTCGGTGAACAGCTCCTTAATCAGTTCACTGGTGTTCTGCCGTGTGTACGGGTTTGGGAAAGCAATGATTGCCGTGATGGCTGCCACGGTGATTACCTCTAACACCGGATACTTTCCTGGAATAACGGTGAGATGTTTACATTGTGCGATTCATGCTATTATTGTCATTAAAAAACTAACATTATTTAAAAATAATTGTAATAATACCGCAACAGTTTTTACCAAAGCGCGTGGATTTGCGGCGCCGACACCAGGCGATGTTGGCCCGAATGAAAAAGGCCCCCCAAAGGCCACCAAAAACCCCCAGCAGGATGAAGGGGAAAAGCTCAAACAGGTACCAGGGCGTGTGGTACTCAACATAGAACAGCACCAGCCGACTGTTCCCGAATGGATTTATGGAGCGCAGAACAAATGCCGCCACCAGTGCAGCAAAGAACGAGCGCCACAGAGTCTTCAGAGGGAAGTAGTAACTGACCTGAGGGGAAGAGATCAGAACATCTGGTTGAATGATGCTGCTTTGCTCATGGCTACTGTTTGGAGCTGTTAGGATGGTTTGGGAAGTTGCTTAATGGCCTAATTCAAGAGCCGGCTCCCAAGATATCATATTTTATGAGATTCTGAATTCTGGAATTCTAAGTTTTGGGTGTTTTGCCAATTTTATCATTTGGAGGAAACTTTATATCTGGTCACTTAGATAAGTGTCAGATCATCTTAACATCCCACACATTCAATCTAAAGTATCATTCATCATTCATGTAGCACAAACAAGTAAAACCAGTTAAAATTCCCAACTCTAACTCTGAGCAATAATAACAGTTATGATCCTTCAGCAAACACAACTGAAATAATAGCATGCACAGTAGACCCCCAAAGCACTTCCAAATATGACTGTTGATTCCTTTCTTTGCAATTAGTTTTGGTAGGGCTACGATTTAAAATGCAAAATTGCAAAACTTTTGATATTCTTCACAGAATTATCATAATATTTCCGTTTGTGAAGGAAACTCACCTCTTCTAGACTGAACAGCACTCCACCTATAGGAGCCCCAAAAGCAACAGACACGCCTGCAGCTGATGCCGCTGACAAAACCTGCAATAGAAGAAATAGATGAAGCACAAGTAACAACCGACAGAAGATTCCCTTTGTTTCTCAGTTTTAAATATTTATGTCCTGAAATTACAATCAATACAGAAACTGTCACCTAACCCCACCAGACAGTTCTGGTGCTTAAGTCTTACCTCTCGTTTCTTGGCCTCGTTTTTGCTGTATTTGGGGAAGAGGTAGGAAAAGATGTTACCACAGCAACAGGCCACATGGACCAGAGGACCCTCTTTCCCGAGACTAAGGCCTGACGCCACAGCCAGTACCAAAGTGATGGTCTTTATCATTAGGGTCCATTTCCCCAGATAGCCTCGAATAATGAAGCCACTCAGGATGGTTTTAATCTGACAGTCAGAAAAGAACAAGACAAAAAAGCAACAAAAAAGAAGAATATGATATAATTAGACAATCAAATTGAATACATCAACTAAAAAGACATTAAGAGTCCCTCAATTTTATTCATAAAAATTATTTAATTCATTTATTTATACCTCAGGTATTCCAGACCCACATGCATAAGGGGCAAACACTTTCACCAGAGACACGGCCAGGAAGGCAAAGGACAGCGCCCAAAACGTGAACATGAAATAGTTCATTATATAGGAACCAGGACCCTAGAGGACACAGACATCAATGAATAAACCTAGACTGAACCACAACGATACATTTTTACAGAGTCAATTTGATTCTGTTCTAACCTCAGCCTGACCCAGGATGAGTTCAGCCCATGTCTTCCACTGGGGACACTTGTCTCTCTCAGCGAAGGTGGTCTCATTGGAGCCCCAGCAGCACTGCTCATGATTGAACCACATGGCACTGAGACACACGCCTTCCTTCAGGTCGTTCATCCAGTCAGCAGCGATGTCTATCACGCCTGCTAACGCTCCTGATGACATGAGGAAGAGAATGACGCGATGAGATCAAGCATTTCAAATTAACAATATTATGTTGCCACATTAACACAATTCACTATAAAGCAAAAGTTCACTATGGGTTAACTGACAAAGGGTTAAGAATGAGTGAAAGAATAAGAGATATAAACAATAATGCACATTGTGCCTTGTGTCGAATGATGGAAAAAACAGCTTCAATTCTGATCTGATCTTCAGACACTTTTAAAATAAAGTCACTTTCAGTGTTCAGCTTACAGACAACTAAGTAAGTGTCAAAACTTAAAACAGGGTTTTGCTGTCTGACTGAACCGAGAAGATTTATATGATATCTGTACAAAGCAATACACTGGCATTCCAATTCATCCCACTTAGACTTCCTTAAAAGATACTGTCTTCCTTTCATCAGGTTCTTATGGACTGAAATTTGCATTTCTGAAGGCAGAAAAAGCCAGTGACATTAAAATTCTCTTTACTGAGAAAATTGAAGTTGTGACTGTACTTTACTTCACTTCAAAGTTTCAAACCATTCAAAATATTTTGACAATAGGTAAAAATGATCAGTCTACAAAAACTGTTCATAAGAGTTCTGTCACAGGATGTAATTCAGAAAGTTGCTTCAGTTTCTGTTTAATGCACTTCATTTATCCATTTTTATGCTCCATATTGTTTGGTTTCATGAATAGTGTGGAGACTGTCAACACTACACATTTTGTATAAAGGCTTCGAAAATATCACTGATGATGAAATAATCAAATACTGATTGACTTTGTAATTTGTTATTTTAATACTTTTATAATAATCACATTATCATTGCTAAAATAGGTAAGTGATTACTGCTGAATTGAGTTTATGAGCTAATCTAGGCACTTTTGGTCTAGGATGAAAATGAGTGTCTAGCAAAATTGAATTGTACGTCCAAGAGGTAAACATTAAAAAAACAGATTAAAAATCCACAAACAAAAACTGGAATTTGTCTAAAAATCTTAAATTTGTTTACATTTGCTTTGGATAGACTTTTATAATATAAGTAACCTTGTTCTTGCTCTGATAAACAGATTTTCTGTTTACAAGGCTAATAACGATGGTCACAGACACAGAAACGCAGATTTTATCTGTAGTTTTACAAAGTAGTTGTTACGACAGAAAGTATAAAGGGAATAAAAGGTGTTTGTGTTTACCTGACGCAAGTCCTGTTAGCGTGACCACCAGCCACCCTGACCAGGCGTCATACAGACTCTTGGTAAATTCCCATGCCGATTCCTTCTTTTTACTGTTTATCTAGAGAAAATAGGGGAAATGCAAATAAGAACCAAATCTTGCTGCTCCAAAGGGGCAAGTGAATTTATTTTAGAATTTATTTTTATTTTCAAAATCTTGCTATTACTGCATATGAAGTGCACAAAAATCCATTAAAATCTAATGCAATTTCAATTCAATTACAGACTAACGAATCACAATTACTGAAATAAAATATGTACTACATGTTAATTACTGTTCCTAAGGTCTAGACCTATTTTTAATAAAAACCCACAAATTCAGAATGCCAGTGTACATCCAGTGTGGACGTGTGCCTCCTGTGAAACGTAACATTTGCCCATACAATTCAAACTTAAATATGATTATAGTGAAGAATCTTAATTGACACAAAATGTTGTCAGAACAAATTTACAACTTTTATCACAATTATTCAAGTATTTTTAAACATTTACATTTAGGCATTTGGCAGACGCTTTTATCCAAAGCGACTTACAAATGAAGGAACAATAGAAACAGAAAAACAAAAAGAAGGCAACAGTCTGGAAGCATCGTGCTAGTTTCCCTAGCCTAGCATAAACAGCGCACACGTACCAATTCATCAGCACACTAAATCTCAGGCATGTTCTGCTGCTGTGGTACCTTGCGGTGGCGCTCTCTGTCTTTGCACTTTTCTCTGACCCAATCGATGGTGTGAAAGTCGTCATAGGTGCCCACGCCTGGAATGGGCTCCTCCAGCAGGTCCAGCAGGTGGGTGGAGATACTGGCTCCTCCTCCACCCCCACCATTAGACATGGTGTAGTTTAACCCTAACAAGACAGAGGAGAGGAAACAAATGAACAAATGAATTACTTTATGACAGGCTGAAGAGAAACAATAGAGTAGGTGACTAGTAAGTGACTAGGTTTGGGTTCGGAGGATAAAGTTGTGTTGTGGTGGTTAAATTGTAAAGATATTAGATTAGGTAAAACAAACTGACCATAGATGAGAGTCAGTGTAGTGTTGTCATTGAGTCCCCTGGAGAATGATTGGGAATGTACTGTGTACATTATATACACAAACTTGTAATGAGGTAATACGACATCACATGATTGTGTAGCTACACACGACTCCATGACTTATTCAAATTTTTAGCTGTATTTAAGTATCCAGAAAACATGACATTTATCATAATACAGCTATATGTAAAACAAGAAATAGTTCCTCATTATGAGAAATAGCTAATGGTTAGCATTATCCCAGATTACTCCAGGTCAGGTGGCATTTACACACAGTCTATAACTGCAACAGACGCTATAACTGTAACAACGGCCGATAATCAGCTAATTGGCTTTCCACACAGATCCTGTCTATGGAGTTAGCCAGACAAGAGCCGGCACAAGGTGCAGTGACTGTGGTTCACTAAAGAGAGTCGTGTGCTAGAGGAACATTTATGCCCTCTAATATTTATTTACAGAAACAAATTATGTCCAGTAATAATAAATGATTTAATAAATAAATAGTAATAATAAAAGTAATAATACATCTAAAGATGACGTGTGTGTGTGTGCACATGAAGATTTATATTTCATATTTAGTTTATATGAAGAGTTTGGTTCCAAAACGGGATAAACGCCAATTTATTTAATTAGCAAGTGATAACTTGTTATTTATGGTTATATTTTTGTCCACTCTTATACAGAAAATGAGTTTTTATTGAATGAATTAAACTGAAATGGATTTATAGCATTTTAAAAAACAGATATAAACCAATTTTGGAAAAAAATGATGTTTGTTTAATAAATGTTTAAAATCAAAATATAGATTTGATTTTTTTAATGTTATTACAAACACATGATGATATATTACAGTTTGAAACAGAAATAAGTAGTTTTCATACAAACCCTTTTTGGGAAAGAAAACACTTTCTCAATTTAACCATTATGGATTTATCAAGTTTTGGAACCAAACTCTTCATTTA
Organism: Ambastaia sidthimunki; assembly: GCA_036877625.1. Classification (NCBI taxonomy): domain Eukaryota; kingdom Metazoa; phylum Chordata; class Actinopteri; order Cypriniformes; family Botiidae; genus Ambastaia; species Ambastaia sidthimunki. The sequence continues at coordinate 2,191 of JAZGTK010012703.1, read as the reverse complement.
TAGTTTAACAACCACATAAACAGCAGAATTAAAAAAAAAAGCAAAAACAATTTAGCATTAAGTAATCAATGCCAGAGAGAAAATTAATAACTTTTATTAGAATTTAGCAGCAATGAATCTGCTAAAAAGGGAAAGGGAATAAAGGCCCTTTCGAGCATTAAAAGTGTGACGTTTATGCAAAAGTTTCACCTAACCAAAACGCAAACATTTTTATTTTGTAACCGTTTCCCCAAACGCTTTGCTATTTTGTCAGTAGACAAACTGGTAGTCCTGACTTAAAATCACACCATTGATTGGGCCAGCTTTGCTGTGTTACGCTGTTCACACTACAGCATTTTAAAATGAAAACGATTCCCATCTATACTGACGTTTCCACTGCGTTTCAGAAAAGACTCACATTCACATTACATGACCGTAAAAGCATGTCATGTGATCATTTATGGTCACTGGGCATTCACATACAATTGTAAAAAGGAAGTTAGTAGTTCAATGTGCAGTTTGTTACTAGTCACAGACCACTTAAATTAAGATTTGTTGCAGATTTTTTTGTTGCTTTAATAATTTCTGCCTCTTGCAACATGTAAGCAACTGCAATGTTATAAAATTCAGAGTTTAACTGCACAGTGGCAGCAAAGCCTGCAGTTTGACATCTTCCGGTAGTGTAATGGTCATATGATAGAGGCTTGACCAATCAGAGGAGGATACACAATGATCCAGAAGACCCAATCAAAGAGCAGATGTAGGTAGCCACCTATATTTTAGCCATACCTATATTTTAGCCATACCTATATTTATCCACATTTTGGTCCATCTATACTAAAACTAAACCGTGGCACTTTCAAACTAAAACATGGCATTTAGCATTTCCAAAGTGTCTGTTTTTAAGATGCCAGGCATAACTGTAGCAGGAGTTAAGCATTTTAAAACAGAAACACAGTAGCCTTAGTCTGATCAGGATAAAAACACAGCAAAAACACAACGTTTTACACTGTCTACAATGTTTTTAGGGATATCAACCTATGAATGGCTTATGGGGCGTTCACACCAGACACGACTTGCATGAATAAATCGTAGTAGTTGGATGCTTAAGCATTTTGAGTTTACGTGTGACATTTGCGTGTGAAATTTACTTCACAACAGATGCGAATTGGTGTCATGGGAGGGGCTTCAGCCCGGCAGCTCCAGTCTCCAATTACTAATCTCTGTTGTATTCACGCCACTATTAGAGCAAGCTCCTGATTGGTTAACGCGGCGCAAATATCCGTCAAATTTCAGATTTTTCAATTTGCGCAATTCGCGCGTCAAACGCCCAAAACTGGAAGAGCTCTGCTTCTCCTCAAAGTCCAAACCCTTTGATCTGCCAGTACTTAATGTAGTGGGTATATAAGTTTAGAGTTCAGTTAGAGGAAAAGACTCCATTTTGTTGTGTTCCACTACAGCCCAGAAACAAACTGCGGTTTGAGCATTTTGGCCTTTTGCAACTAAATCTGAAAGGTTGACTTCCCTTTGGCCACTTCTCCCAGATCATTCATTCAGCAAAAAAGAGGGGAAGAAGAAAGGAAGGTCTTTTGTACAAAAATGCTGAAAGTGCATGTTTTTGGCATATGCATTATTGCTAGGCAGTCTTAAGGATTCCAGGATGTGTAAACTATGTGTGAGCTTTATACAACCCATCAGTTAACACAAACTGTGTTAACTGAAATTTGTTAAACTGTATTGAACTGGCAAGTGAGAAGTGTGTGTCGATCAGTCTTGTGTACTTGCTGTGTTGTGTAGATGTGTTTATTTGTGCTGTGGCTTGTTCAGCATTGAGCCATGGTGACAAGGTATGTTTGCTTGTGGATAATTTTCCCTGTAATTTTCCCTGTTGTTAGCCAGGAACACTAGACCAAATCAACTCTCCAAAAACCTATCATCATGGTAGCTACTAACTGGGCTTATTTCTGTTCAGTTTTACTTAAGCTTAAAATAAAGATCAACTGTGTGGTTGGGATCTTGTCTGTAGAGATGTGCATTTTATGGTCCATTTATTGTGTGAATTTCTATCACTTTGTCTGCATCTTGTTCATCCAAATTTTAGCATCTTTTAGAAAACTGGAAAGAAACATTTTTAATTGTGTATGTGATCATATAAATAATAAGTAAGAGGTCATATGTAAAAATAGACCCTGAAGTCGTAAAACAAATTTAG
>JAZGTK010012702.1:0-14776 GCA_036877625.1 Ambastaia sidthimunki | reverse complement strand
AATATAAAACAGATTAAATGTAGAATCTCTATCTGTTCGTCTGAACAGTTGTGGTTCACAGACCGGACAGTCAGTTCTGCAGATCACACATGGAAAACTAATTCAAATGCTGATTGAGACCAAACAGCCAGAACCAATGACCCTGCAGCCCACCTGCTTGGCCCTGCCCACTCTCTCTCACCTCCTCCAGCAGAGTGACGACCTGTTGTCTGTCCTGAGCACTGCGGTTATTGATCACATGACAGCGACCGTGACACCTCCTCACCACCTCTTGAAGCCCCGCCTCCTTATTCAGGTACTCAGCCAGAGTTCGGCCCATCAGGTAATCTCCACAGGTGAGCAGCACCAGTGTGTGATCCAAAACTGACCGGCCGAACATCTGCTCCAGCTGATCTGGTATCCGCTGCTCCATCTCTGTAAACTCACCAACGGGAATGAGAATGAGGAAGACGCGGGACCCTGGCGCACTCAGACTGAGGGCCCGCTGCGTCTCTGCCTGAATGTCCGCCTCCACCTGCCCACCCCTCCAGTACCAGCGAGGGGTCTCCACCACACTCAGACGCCGGCCCTCGGACAGCGCTCGCCGTACCTGACACTCACGTGGAGAGGCCGAGGGTCTCAGAGCTGAACTTTGATCCAGCAGTGTGTCTGCTGTGAGGGTCTTTCCACAACCAATGCTGCCCACCAGAACCAAACACAGCTCAGAGGTGCTCCTCCCCTCCGCAGATGAGGCTGAAAGACAGAGAGTTTTTACAACACAAATTTCAGATTAATGATCGATTAGTGTGTGCCTGACTGACTGACTCTCTGTTCAAGAGGTTTCACAGCTGTGTCAAAACCTTCAGAAATTTAAAACATTAAAATTGGGGAAATCAAAGTCAGTCTGAAGGTGTTTGACCTGCTATGGAGGGTCAATGTCCTGCAGTGTTTGGTTCAACCTTAATTAAAAACACCTGATCCAGCTTATCAGAGCTAAACTCTGCAGTACACTGAACCTCCAGGAACTGAGCCTGACATCAAGCTCACGTGACTCTGATGAGTTCTAGGGCTTTCGAGCTTAATTTTTTTTATAGAGCTTATGAGAATGAGTGATATACTGTTCTGTGTGACACTGTAAAAGTTCTGTCCAGTTTAACAGCATTCAGCTCCACACATACACACACCTTACAGAAGTTTCACCAGACTGAATTAAACATCTAAAATGATTCCTGTGTGTGAACACATCACACTGCTTACAGATCATAAACTTTTCTTCATGAAACAGTCCAGTGATCACATCACTCTGCTCTGCAGCACCACGTAAACATTAGACTCATTTTCAAGTCTCACCCGGGTAAGAGAAATCCACGTGTCCGTCCAGCTCTTGCGTCGCCGCAGACTCTCAGCTGCAGTGATTGTGGGTTTGCGATTAGTGCACTCATGAATGCGGCTGTGGGTGGAGACACGCTCCATGCATGTGAATCACAGCCATGCAGCCGCACCCAGACCAACCAAACCTGCAGCCGCTGAGGGTGTGTCAGTATCACCAGAAACACACATTATCTACATGGGGACATTCCAGAGACTTCTACTGTTTTATTACACAGCTAGTGATAAACAATATAACCTCTCTAAAAGAAAACCTTCTACATTTTTATAATCTCAAGAAACTATTTACTGTATTTTATAACGTTTTTACAAACGAGGACGCCCTCAAAAGGAGGTTCTGCTAAGATGTGTCAGGCTTTGGGTAGAAATGTGTCCCTAGTACATGGTAAAGGCACACACACCAGACATCAGATCTGATGAATGTGCAAATAGTACAAAGACAGAAAGAATAAGCAGCAAACATATGAAACGACAAACAAACCACAATCCACAAAAACAGGCCAATCCAGAGTTAAAGAATATTAAAATCGATTTTATTGAAAAAAAACAACAGAAATACAAAATCAAAGATCAGATCAAATGGAGCGTTGTGTGTTTTACAATCAGGTTAAAAGTTGAAGTGTCTGTGAATTTCTCCAGTGCAAATCTGAGCTTAATCATGTCTGGTTGCGGCCAGTAGAGGTCAGGAGAGGTCAGCAGCGTCAGTCTGTGTCCGTCATAAACCCGGCATCACGTAAGCGATGTTATCGAGAGTGTTTGACTGACGACAGACACATTCACACAACATGAGGCTTGAATCATGACACTGATGTTTATTCATAATTAAAGTCATAACGGTTATAGTACCAGCAGGTGATGTGGACATCCGTTGAGTTCTGGTACCTGTGTGGTCAGACAGATCAGAGGCCCAAGAGCACACAGAACAGAGTCCAATAGAACCGACAGAGAACCTGATACAGTCACCATCCCCTACAACACACGGCATTAAATGTGTGTCTGTTCATGTGACTTTAAAACTGTGTTGTCACAATACTGGAACTTCTAAAATTGACAAGCTAATATATCAACATTCTGTACAGTTTTCCATATCACAGGGAAAAAATTCCCACAACACCAAGGCCTTAAAATTAAATAAATATAAATGTAAAATGAACTAAACTTCTTAACTAAAACTTAAGTTCATGTTAAGTTACTTTACAATAAATTTCTATTTGTTAACAAATGAAAAATAAAAAATCCTAAAACATTTCTTAATGTTAATTTTAACATTTATTAATATTTAAAAACAAATATTAAAATCAAAAGTTGAATCTGGTAACATAAGATAAAGGACCAGAACAAACATAAACGCTAACATTTTAAAAGACGTATTGCATATTATTTAAGTTATTTAATCCTACTACTAACACTTCTTTCTTTCTTTCTCTCTCTGTTTCCTTCTTCCTTTCTTTCCATTTATTAAAAAAAAAAAACAGGGGAAGGGGGAAACAATTGCATTTGTAAATTACTCTATGCTAGGCTAGGGAAACTGGCACGACACTTCCATACTGTTGCATTTTTTTCGTTGATTTACTGTTTTTATTGTTCTTTTATTTGTAAGTCGCTTTGGATAAAAGCATCTGCTAAATGCCTAAATGTAAATGTACATTAAGATTAATGTTGAAGAGATTTTAATTTGGTTTTTATTTAAATAATCATTGATTTGCGCACTTACATACGCAGAGCACTATGGTAAACACAGAAGCACAAACATGTGTGCATCACATGAGAGCATAAACCTCACTGAAACCTCACTGAAACCTCACTGAAACCTCACTGAAACCTCACTGAAACCTCACTGAAACCTCACTGAAACCTCACTGAAACCTCACTGAAACCTCACTGAAACGTAACATAAGGGTTAGCAAATAACTTTTAAACATTTTTAGTGAGCTTTAAGCACAGCACAACACAACATTGCCTTTGTTTACTTTACAGCCCAGCTCGTCAGCTAAAACTCTGAGAATAGCTTTCCTGCAGAGACTCCACATTGGCCAACTTTCTAACAGCAGTATTTAACCGGAGAGAGAGTGAAAGGAGGCGGAGCCTGACAGCCCTGATCACTGATTCCATTATATGGAGACGAATGGCTGTGGGTTCTGACAGACTAAAACTGCTCCTGCACAAACTCACAGCTGAAGCCATCAGAGAAAAACAGACAGATGCGCGTGTATGTGGCCAGTTACCTCTGTTTCCTGCAGTCTGCGGCCAATCAGAGACAGAGACTCGCCCAGCAGCTGCAGGTGTGCCGCAGCGTCGATGGGCTCCACGTCAGGGTGTCTGAGGGGGGAGAACGCTGGAGCGCTCACAGGCAGTGGTGCAGATCCGTTTTGGACCGCAGCGACTGCCGTGTCCTGTCTCTTCAGCACAACGGCTCCCCCTGCAGGTGAATGACGACTTGATCAAACATCAGCGCCGCAGCTAAATTAAACTGCACATCTGCCAGGTCACTGACCTTTGACCTTGGAGCGTTCTTTCAGCTGCCGAGACGTTTGAGTCTGTTTGACGTGTTTTGCTGAGTCTGATTTCATCTGCTTTTTCTGGAGATACTCTGACCTCTCCCGCCACACCTGAGAACATCAGATTGAGCAGCAGAAAGCACACAGAGACACACATAAACACACACATACAGAGCATTCATAAAGTATTCAGACCCTCTTTGCTTTTTTCAGTTTTGTTATTGTAAGGCTACAATAAAATGTTTGCTGCACTGAAGGGTCCCAAGAGTTCAGTGGCCTCCATAATTCTCAAATGAAAGAAGTTTTTGGCACCAAACAGACTCTTCTAAGAGTTGGTCACCTGGTGAAACACAGCAATTGGAGGAGAAGGGCCATAGTAAGAGAAGTGACCAGGAACTCGATGGTCATTCTGACTGAGCTCCAGAGATCCTGTGTGGAGATGGGACAAATTTCCAAAAGGATAACCATCACTGCAACACTCTACCGATCTGGGCTTTATGGCTAGACAGAAGCCTCTTCTCAGTGCAAAACACATGAAAATCTGCTTGCAAAAAAAGCACCTGAAGGACTCTCAGACTGTGAGGAACAAGATTTTCTGATCTGATGAAAGCAAGACTAAACTGTTTGGCCTCAATTCTGAACGATATGTCTGGAGGAAACCAGGCCAATACCATCCCACTCGTGCGTGTCAAGAGTGATGATGAAGGTCTGCACCTGTTTGTCTCCTTCAGGCAGCTGTTTCCAGGCATCGGCTAGACGTTTACTCAAGTCCCCGAAATCTAAGTCAACAACAATATCACAAATTTCAGACGCCCGATCATGGATAACCTCCACTGTCATTACATCACACGATTAACTGTAAACATCAAGTTTCATATTAAACAGCAATTTTAACCATATCTGAGTAAAAGTGCCTGCACAATTAAAAGTAAATAGGGTTAGATAAATATAATATTGAGCAATTAATATCAGAAGAACTCTTAGGAGTCTAAATGAGCAGAAACAGACTATGAGGTTGAGCTCTTATGAAGATGTAGAAATCAAACCCGTTCCTCATTGATTCTTATCTAATCTGATGTATATTAAAGGTTATGAGGCGTTTGGTCTGAGTGGACAGACTGTAACAGCCAATAATCAAGCTGATGAGACCAGATGTATGATGGACAGAGGGAAACTTACCGAGTCCTGGTTCCTCCTCCAGAATACTGTTTCTGTACTCCTTATAGAAGATCTGATATGCTGTCAAAACCTTCTTCTTCTGAGATAGAGAGAGTGTATGTGAGAGGCAGTGTGTGACAGAGAGGGAGTGAGTAAAAGAGTGTGTGTGTGTGTTGTCTCTGAAGACTGTGTTCTATTGTGCTGGTGATAAGGTTTTAGCTTTGCTACCTTTGCCTGGCTCCCCTTTTTGCGCTAAGTTTTCTGGTCCTTATACTGTGATTTGAAAGTATCTGATCAGAATGACTTGATTTCTAAACCTGAACGTAAAAGACGGACTCAGTTGGGCCATGCTAATCTGTTAAACCCGTTCTACAATCGTTCAGTGGTGACTGAGGTGACTCTGGTTGCTGTTGCAATGCCGGCTGTTTCTTTTCCAGTGACAGCTATGCCAGAAGATGTTGTCACACCTGATGATTGTCTTTGTGAGCCACGTTTAAAAAAACTCTGGCTACTTTGGAACAGTTGGTGAAACATTTACCTGAGCAACAAAAAGCTGAATTAATATCCCTAATCTCTGAGAATCTGGTTGATCTTGTGCTGTGTCAGATGATTCTCATCACCTTGTCTTTACTCTTTTGTTTCCCTCCGTCCTCTCTCTTCTTCTTCCTCTTCTTCTTCTCCTCACGCCTGTGGTGACCTGTAGTGTACGTGCTCCATTCTGCACTGCCATTGGCTAAGACAGAAGAGGCCAGAGGTAAAAGGTCAGACCGAGAGCGGCAGCGTTCAGACTGTGATGTTGTCGTACCTGTTGCTGGTTTCTTCTCAGCTTTACTGCTGTGTTTCTTCTCGCCGTGTCGGTCCTTCTTCTTCTTGCTCTTTTTGCTCTTCTTCTTCTTCCAGCAGTGAGACGAGGGTTCGTGGATGGTGAGTTTCCTGTCTTCACTGCCGTCAGCTGATGACAAGCTGCTGCTGTCGGCCGCAACATTGTGGCAGCCGCTGTAATGACCTAAAGCACAGACAGCACTGTAAAAAAACGCTGAGACACTCAACAACAGTCATGCTGACCAACAGGGTTCACACTGCAGTCAATGAGAGTTTAACTTTGAAAAATAAAAGGTTTCCTCCAGACAGAATAATGGACTGATGCTTAAATGTCTAACTTCATTACTATTAAGGATTATCATGGTGACATCATCATGACATTTTCAGCATTGTCCGCCGCCTCTGGTTCACACATTTACGCTCGGCATAAACACAAGCTTTCACTCTCTGCTGCACCTGAAACGTGTGAGAAAATTTCTGCCCACCTTCCAGCTCCACCTCCTCGCCCACCACGGGCAGCCCCTCCCGATCCACGTGCGTCTGCTTCCTGGATGAGGAGGCATCACTCACCTCCTTCCTGCCGTCCTTCAATGGGAAGAGGGAGGGACAGGGCGCTTCGGAGCCCACGGCTGTGGGGGAGGTGATGGCCTGCAGGAGACCCATGGCTGTGACGGTTGTCTGAGGAGAAGCGGACGGGTCAGGAGACAGCAGGAGTGACCGGTGACCCTCTGAAGAACGTTTCTTCTTTTTGTGGTGAGATCCAGAGCTGTGATCTACACAAAAGACACATTAACAACTGAATACACCATCAAAATGACAAACGTTCTGCTAAAACACAGAAATCTGTGTGATACATTCAATGTCATACACTCGTTTCCTCAAAGATACTGACATTTAGCAATAACATATGAAAGTTTTTGTGATTTTGACTACTGGCCACACACACACACTCTCTCATATACACAAACACCACACACACTCACCTTTGTGAAAATGGCCCTCATGATGTTTCTTTTTCTTCTTGTGAATCTCACTGCTTGTAAAGAAGTTGTGAGTCTCCTGTGAAGAGAAATCGATTAGATCTACAGCACATGAGCTGTAGGATTTATTTTATGCCAAAAAAATGAACGCAAACTTTGAAGAATGTGAAAGAAGAAAACCACTTTAAAAATAAAAAACAAACTCAGTGGCAAAAGTGTAGCATGGTTATTAAACAAAACAGAGATTTTTAAACAGTTTCCTAATCTTCCTTTTTACAATTCATGGTTTATGAATGCGCTGACAGAGTCTTCGTTAATGCTTACTGGCACAAACTTTACGTGTGGGTGGAGCTTAACTGTGCTTTACTCTAACTGGCTAGTGAGATTTTGATTAACAGCTCTCTGACCCGGAACTAGACTTCAGTGGAGTAGATTGTAAAGAACGATCTGGATGCAGTTATCAGTATTATTGTAGTGTTCTGTGTGTTGACTGTAAATTCCTTATTTTAGTAGCATTTCAGTTAGTAATTAATATTTGACGTTTGGATAGTCTCATACAATTATTCTTTCAAGATGAGCTCTTCGTCATCATCCTCCTCCGCTGTACTCCTGCCACCCTCAAGTAACTTCATGTAATTCAAATAATCAATAACATTGTGAATGTATGTTGTCACTAGTATTCACTTCCTGTCCAAACGACCTTTTTCAAATACTGCTATAGCAAAACAAATTCATAAGGTGACACTTACAGTTGGGGGGGCTTTACAATAAATGTTTTGTTAATTTTGTCTGCATTGTGCAAATAACCTTGCCATTGTATAAACATTTTTAAAGGGTAAGAAAAGAGTCTTCTTTAAAGACTAACATGTAATACCACGTAGCCAAGTTGGTTAACTAGCGGCTAACAACTGGTAATCAAATCTAGCACATCACGTTACATCAAAGTCAGTGTTTATTTAGTTTTTTTGCAGCGGCGCTGAGAATTCAGCAGCGCGAGTGTATAAAGGGGAAACACTGCACATTCTTCTATTTACAGATGCCGATCCAGATAGCTGTCCATCAAAATCTAACTAGCCAATAAGAGTAAAGTGCAGTTAAGCCCCGCCCCACGAGAGGTTTGTGTCAGATTGTCCTATTGAAAACGAAAATTATATAAACGAAAACAAAAACCCTGATGTGTGAATAAGGAAAACAGTAAACGTTTTTCTTCTATTACATTGTTCACATCATATTTTAGTCTGTTTCTTCAAGATTTTGGCATAAAATAAATCCCATCGTGAGCTCATTTATATAAAGGTGGTGATGTCAGTACCTTCTGGCGTTTCTTGGAGGACTTTCTGACCTCTGCGTCAATGATCTCTTCTTCTCTTAGCAGATCCTTGTAAGATCTTCTCTTCTCTCTCTGACTGCGACCAGCGACCAGACTCACCTCACTTTCCATCTACAACACTCAAAACACACCATGAAGTTCAGTAGCAGCTGTGTTCATCTGTCATTCGTGTAGTTGTGTTTGTATCTGGATGTGTGTGTGTACTGTATTCTTTACGCTAGGGTTAGTATAGTAATAGCAGTCAAATTTGACCTTATCGAAACCTATTCAAAATCTTTTATGAACATCTACAACAGCAGAAAGTTTTCTGTGAGGATCAGGACATATCATTTTATAGAAAACATCGTTAGCTGATGAATGGAAGTCTATGGAATGTCAAACAAATCTGTCTCTGCTAACGCGCTACACAGCTAAACATAACACATCATCAACATTATTATTATAGTATAATTCGTGCAAACTCAAGTCTGTTGATCTGACAAACACAAATCAAACGCGTTAATATGTTTAATGATGGTAAGTGTCATTTTTTACCTTTATTAAATCTCAAGCGCCCGCTGTCGTCATCTCGCGCTGCGTCCGTTTCTCGTTCCACCGTTGGCGCGCTGTGACGTCATGTCGCGCTTCTGCGCCTCTGGCGGACCGGCGGGAACGTGCTGCTCGTGCGTAAAGTTACCGCGATTTCACAAATTCACCGACACAAATAAACGGAATAAAAAGCCGATACAAATAAACTGAATTTAGTTTTGGGCTGCTGTCAAATCCTTTCGTTCATAAAAGTAAAATGATGACAGCTATTCGGCGACGTGTAGCTGAAAGTTTTGATAGGCTTTATACGCACTTTATCTAAAACTGAAAGAATCCAAGTATTCCTCTGACCTATATCACATAAATTCAATAGCGCCTTATTACAGTGTTGCATTGCTTTAAAGCAGCTTTACATACAATAAAAATAAACACAGAAAACAATTATGAAACATGTATAACACAGAATACATGATATTTTTGCAAATTCTAAAATGTAAATTAGTAAAACTAATTAGTGATCCTAAGGTTGTATATATACCTTAATAGGATTCACGGTATGAATTTGGCAGACGCTTTGGATAAAAGGGTCTGCCAAATGAATAAATGTAAATTGTAATTAGTTTATGAATATAACGTTGACTGAACTGATGATAACTACAACACATTTGAACCATTTGAAGAACTGAACGTGCATCAGAAATAACTGTCATAAAACATATCAATACATAGCGAGCAATGCGCGGTCACGGGTTCAATTGTCTGCGTCATGTTTATGGAGCGCGTTCTGCTCGCTGACTCATCGTTTCAGCAATCCGCTGAGTCATGCTTCAGATGATCCGCGTGTCTTATCGCGAATCACAGCGAATCACAGCGAATCACAGCGAATCACAGCGAATCACAGCGAATCACAGCGAATCACAGCGAATCACAGCGAATCAATCACAGCGAATCACCTGCAGAGATCATTCATGTGTGAGATCAGACTTTTCTCCTTACAAAGAAACGTGTCTCTCAGTTTCTCATTATCATGACAGAAAGTGCTTGAACCATCAGCGATCACTCATTTGCAGTTTATTGTTTAACAATCAGCGATCACTCATTTCAGTTTATTGTTTTTCACATTCGTGAGATCAAATCTCATCTGAAAGGACGGTCACGCATGTATTTCCACGTATGTGCTTCAGATCACGTGATCGCAGTTCTTTCAGAGTCATGCTTTCAACATCTTCACCTCCTCCTCTGGTCTGAGTGTCGCGTCATGTTTAGTTTTGGTCCCTCCTCCGTCTTTGTCCTGTGTTCTGCTGATCTGGGTTGCTGTTGATTTCCTGTCTTAAGGCTACAAATGGCAACAGAGAGAGAGAGAGGAGAGAGTATATATAAAGGCAGAGAGCAGCTCTGTTCAGATCACTGATCACACTCCAGAGACATTGATACTGCTGAGGACAAATTCAGAGTGAGTAAATCTTTTGTCTTTTGATTTGAAAATCCTTTTACTGAACAGGATCTTTTGCAATCAACTGTTTTCTGCAATTATGCCCAAAGATCTGTTAATTTAACAGTGTTTTGCCTTTATAATCTTAGATTCTTTCATTCTATTTAATTCACAAGATCTCTGCCCAAAATCATGTTGTGTTTTTGTTTTTTAAACAGAGGCATGGAGAAAACACAGGTGACAGATAGGTGAATCTCTTTGCTGTCCAAAAATAAAATTCAAAACACACACAGACAGACAGACAGGCTTGCATATATTGTTGCTTATATTTTGTGATGTTGCAGTGTAATGTTAATAATGTCTCAGCTGAGTTTAAAGGGTTAAATCATGTTATAATTGTGGGTTATGGGCATCTTACATACTTAATATTTACTTATGTTGAATGTTGTCTGAGTTCACAGTGAACTGTCAGAGCAGATCAAAGCCATGACTAAAGACAGTCACCTCAGAGCGGAGAACACAGAGCTGATGTTGAGTTTCCAGAGAGGGCAGGTGTCCCTCAAACAATATCAGGTATTAATAATCACCAACCAATCAATACTGACCTGATTGATCAATCCCAGCTGTAGTGATGAACACATTTTAACCTTTACGATGATTCATTGTAGCTTTATCCTGTAGAAGAAAATTCACCTGATTTGTCATTCTCTGTCGTCAGATGCTTCTGTGTTCACTGTATAAGATATATGAAGCGTTAGAGGAAGCTCTGGACAGGAACGCCACACACGGTTCTGTGGCTCCCATCTACTTCCCACAGGAACTGGCACGACTGCCGTCCATTGGGAAAGACTTGGAGCATTTCTACGGACAAAACTGGAGAGAGAAGATCACAGTCCCGGCTGCCACGCTGAGATACGTCCAGAGACTGAGAGAGGTGTGCACAAATAGTTCAGAGCTCAGTGCCAGTTTATCTTATGTCAATTTCCAAAGCTCCCATCAGTCTTCTCAATAAATAAGAAATGACTGACACATCCTTATTGTATCAGCCAATTAAAAACTTGAATATTTGTGAGAGACTGTACATACAGGAGAGATAATAATCAAACTGTTTTGTTCTCAGGTCAGCAGTGATCACCCTGAATATCTGGTAGCCCACGCTTACACGCGCTACCTTGGCGACCTGTCAGGTGGGCAGGTGCTGGGCCGTATTACCCAGAAGTCTCTAGGGCTAAAGAATGGTGAGGGCTTGTCATTTTTCTCATTTCCTGCCATCAACAGTCCAAACCTCTTTAAGCAGCTGTACAGGAGTCGCATGAACTGCATTGAGCTGACAGAAGAGCAGAGGCGAGGCATACTGCACGAGGCCGTCACCGCATTTCAACTCAACATTCAGGTAATTGTTCCTCTGATATATTGTGTATTGAAGGGTGTTCAGACGCTGGTATTAATTATGCTGATCAGATGGATTTGGGCTCTTCAGGTGTTTAATGAGCTGCAGAACTTGCTGAGTGAGACAGAGAAAGAAAATAATGTGAGACTGAGACACACACAACACAGACAGAACACAACAGTTGCAGGTAAGACGCACACACACACACACACACTTATTTATCTATATAAAGAAGATAATCCATTACACAGCTAGTTATAAACACTATAACTTTACATTAACCTGATATTTTCTATTCCCCAACCCTAACCCTCCCCCTAAACTTAACCCTCACAGAAACATGTGAATCTGTACACAGACACACTTTTGGCATTATTTAAAAATCACCATTTAGTATATATTTTTAATTTATTTGGTTTATGAGGACACGGGAAGTATCCTCACAAACCGTATTCACGTTGTTATACACATCATTATACAAATTTGTGTCCTTGTAAACCATATAGTCATACACAGACACACACTCTCACACACGCACGCACTCTCACACACTTGCACGCAGGCACGCACACACTCTCACACACACACACACACACACACACTTACTGGTGAACTGTTTTTGTCTCTTCAGATGTTCCACTGTCTGAATCAAGCTCCTCATCTCTGATGTCACAGTTTTTGCGAATGCTGCTGGGTGTGTTTGTGCTTCTGGCTGTTGGGATGGTCTATGCCTTTTAAACACAGAACACTCTTAGTTAGCTCCGACCCATCTATTTAAAATCAAGTGGTATTAAAAGTTTTTATACTTGTTTCCAGCATTTAGACTACACTAGCCTTAAAAAGAAACATGAATTAAGTTTTGTTTCCACTAGTTAACCACATAAACCACAGCAAATGTATATTCAGTTTTTAATGTTTCTTACAGATTTTAGATTTATTCAGTCAAACAGATCCTTTCCAAAGCTTTAATTTTCACTCAATTATGTATAAATGTGTATATATGCAAATGTAGTATAATACTGTATTTTTGTAATAAAATATATTAGGACATTTACCAGTACTGATGAAATGTTTGGTGTATGACTCATAACATTTACCAATACATAAAGTTCATTTTCTATAAACTACTTAAAATGGCATTTTCTGGCCTATAATATATTTTAAATTAGCATTATCAGAAAGGTCCTGATTTGTTCTTTGCAAATAAATTAAATTGTTTTACATAATTTTATAAAATTAATATTAAATTTAAATTATGAAACAAATCACCCGTATGTAAAGTAGTACTCGTGTGTCTGTTGTGTTTTTTAATATTTTATATTATTAATGTGTCCTCGCGATTAATTGGAATGTTGTCGTCTTTTCTTTCCTTCAAATTCTATTTGAAGATGTTACAAGTACAATGCAAAACATATCAAATAAGATAGGGGTGATGATAATATTACTAAATATTTACTCAAAACAACAAAAAATTAACAAAACAGTAAAAATAAAGAAGGTGACGTTCATGTTCGGTTTTGTCCGTGTTGTAAACTGTAAGACAGATCAGACATGCAATGAACAGCTTTCAAAGCTTTCACTGCATCTTTGGGTCTAAAGGATTGACAATAACACTTAACAAGACTAACTGTGACAATCAGAATGAAGTATTTTTGAGAACTGTGTAATAAATGGGTGATTTTAAATGAAGTCTTACCCATCATCAGTCTCGCTAATGATGTCACAGATCTCCAGGTTGAGGCTTCAGTCCTCCGCCTGCAGGTCGGCGCTGGTGGCTTTTTCTGAGACACAAATGACAAAATATAAGAATATTACAAGACATTAAACAGATTGGATGATTGAAACCAATCACTAAACACACGATTCAACACATTACAGAATAATAATGATGTTTGATCATTCACATAGGAAAACGGTTACTTCTGTAATTAAAAATTATAATCATATTTTATTTAAACTGTACAGTACATTTATGAATTACATGAACTGTAAGGATCAGTATACATACTGGTATTTGTGAATTACATTCATGTTGATGAATGTAACAATTGTGTCAATGAGAATTTGGGGGGAATTTAACCATCACGTTTTGAAAATACCATCACAATGTGAAAAATCTTAACAACTAACCCCAATCACACACATAACTACAGGTACATACAAACACACACACACACACACACACACACACACACACACACACTCACATCAACACCCACTAACACTCACACAACCACACACTCACATCAACACCCACTAACACTCACACAACCACACAAACACACAATCTTACACACACAACCACACACTCACACATATACTGAACCGTGAACACACTCATGTGGAGGAACTGCAAACAATCGATATGAGACTATAGTGCTTTTGTGCATCTATACAAATTTTCTGTTGTGTTTTTTTATACCAGAAATGTTTATAATTTTTGTTTGTAATATGTTATAAATACAAAATAGTTATAATAGTTATTCATATTTATAATTACAATGTATGATCTGCCTAAAATAAGAAATAATCAGAGACTCCATTTATTCTATTTAATTTTATTTTATTATAGCATATGTTCTACACAGCTATTATGTGCACAATAAAATAACAGTCTAAAGAATTATTGATTCAGGTGATGTAAATACAGCACAATTATTCACAGAGTGTTAAATAAAGAGACTCTTTTGCATTGTGAAGAGGGTAAGATCCACAAACAATATCATCATTTTCAATCAATCATTTTACCACTTCAAGAATTAATATAACAATTCTAATGACCCTAAAACATCACACACACACACACACACAGTTGTAATATCAGAGAGTTTACACTACAGTAATTATGTCCATTTCAGACATTTTGTGAATTGCATTAACACAGTTTCCATCACTGCCAATATAAAAACATGAAGCTCAAATCGAGATGTGGATCTTTTATTTGCTTGATTTGGACACAAGAGTTTATCCGCTGGCTCAGATCTGAGCGTGTGTTAGTATGGAATGGGGCCGTAATAGGCTGTATAAGCAGCAATGATCCCGGCAGTTTCAGCCATGTGCTCACAGGCCAGATTGACTTCACACACCTCTCTCAAACTGACATGCAGAGAGACAGAAAAGCACAGTTACAACACTCACAATCAGCTTTCACTTCACCAGAATCCACCTGTTTTAATCCATGATCCAGAGTCTATATATATAATTATATAATAAATATATACCATTTACATTTATGCATTTGGCAGACGCTTCTATCCAAAGTGACTTACA
>JAZGTK010012701.1:0-14777 GCA_036877625.1 Ambastaia sidthimunki | reverse complement strand
ATCTTTCCTCATAGTTCTCATGATCTTACCAGGCTCTGGCATCGTCCACTTTTCACACAGAAACATCTCGCTTGGTTCTGAAGGTTTTCCAAGTCCAATGATGTTGGCTGCAAAGACTCGAAACTGGTAAAAACTTCCTTCCTGAAGACCTGTGACCTAAAAACAGATAAATGCACAAATAAAAACAAAACTACAGGACAGAAATCTACAGGGAAAAGAACTATCTGTGGTGAAATCATTTCCTACAACTCAGAAAACTGTAAGAGAAAGACAACATAGTATTAGTATAAGTATTTGTTTCTGTCAGTTTACCATTCAAATAGAGCACTAGTCATTCACTGGAACGTTCTTTCAATTAAAACATTGTAGTTTTGCCCAACACATCAACACAGTATTCATGTGGGTTTGGAAATAAGATTGTATTTATAACTCAGAGTCTTTATTCATCCGTGTGGTACTGGTGCATTGATTTGGTGGCTGATGTCTATATTGAGGGCCATTAGCTGGAGCAGCACTTAAACACTAAGTACTTCAAGAAAAAAAAGAAACACTAAGACTTCAAGAGCCGTCAGCTGGCCATGTGTAAGTGAGACTGGATTGAGTCATTCTGGAGCCTTTAGACTACTGCCTGAATCCTCTTATCAAATCACTGGCTTATCTGGAGGCTCAAAAGCATCAAGATGCTGCTGCCCCACTGCCTGCTGGGAAACAGGAAGTCCACTAGATGGCACACATCCGTCAGACTGCCCTCAGGAACAGTGAGGGAATTTTGATGAAGGCTGGAAAAGCTGCTCCCGGATATTTCTGTCACTCAAGGGAAGTCATTAACATTATATTGACATGCAACAAGCAAGAATGTTCACACAGATCAATGAATTCTAACTGACATTATCCACACTGAGCCATCCAATCAGCAAACTGCACAAACAACCTGCAAAAAATATTTTTAGGGGATGTGTTATTAATAGAAAAAGACTTGATGCGATCAATTCAGTCCAATAGGGGGCGCTGTACACTCGTGCCTAAACGAGCTTTGGCCATTGTGATGGTCAGTCAAACTAAATATTACATTTAAAGATTTGTACAAATCTCCTAAACTGAAGTATTTTAGGTAACTTGTCTTATTAATTAAATTTACTTGTGCACTACTATTCAGTGTTAAATGGTTTATTTAACAAATCCTTCATAAATTAAAAAAACTATAAATTTGTTTTAATAAATGTATAGATTTGTTCACTATAAATTTCTTCAGAGCGAGAGGTCTCCAGATTCACACAGCTTAAGAAAAACTCCACGCAGGCCACGACAGGCCTCTGTTTGCAGATGTAGCTTGTTGAGGCTGTAATGAAATTTTGAGCTACAAAAATAATTTATGATTCATTAAAGCTGGTCATACACACCTCATCAGTCCAAGCATCATTTAAACATTAACACTGTTTACTGAATCCCTCACAGATGATTTCTTAATAAAGAGACTTTATAAGAACATGCACTACAGAACAGTCACTAGTCCAGAACTTCTCATAAGGACTCGTGTGTTGTGGTGTAGTGGTTTACACCACAACATTAAAAATGAGCCATAAACTCTCACTGCTGTGCACTTCCTAAAAGCACTGCATCCATAAAGATCAGAAGTATGAAGTGGACACTATATAACAGTCATCTCTGGTCTTATTTGTGTCTTGATTAGTTAGGAGAGAAATGAATTGTTCTGTGTTTCAGGGGTTACAGGAAGCTGTGTGACGTGCGATTGGCTGATCCTTACTCACCCTGTACACTCTGTCTTTAATAGGCTTGACATTGACCTCTCTCCAGGTGTTCTGAGACTTCTGCCTCTGGTCCAGGTAATAGCCCTGCACAGGTTCTCCTCCATGATTGGCCGGAGCTCTCCAGCCAATCACCATCTCCCCTCCTGTGCAGTGCAGCACACTGATGGCAGAAGGACGTGAAGGAACATCTGCAATAACAGAGGGAGAGCAGGTCAAAGGTCACACATTGACATGTTTCAGTACAGTCAGTGGCGGTCGGTCCCAGCCCCCCCCCCTCCTTGAATTGAACCCTCCCCTTTTGTTGTTAGAGCGAATCAATATAGTTTTTATATGTTTGGCCTCATGTGATTGGACCGTTCTTAACGCGTCAGTTGACTGACAGGTACTGATGAATGCGGAACAAGCGCAATCTCGAGATGAGAGAAAATTCAGTTTTATCTTTACAAAGATCCCGTTCGCGAGGCGTTCGGATGGAGAAATAAGCGATTTTGCACCAGATCGACCGCACTTGCAAATTCAGCAGCAGTCAAGTGATCGCGGTCCCGCCTACACTCGGGGCTCAACAGTTTTATTTATGTATTTATTTTTTTCTCAGTTGTTTGCGCCCCCAAATTTTTTTAGCACCAGCCGCCACTGAGTACAGTACAGAATTCAGATTATACTGATATATTATAGAAGCTGCTGAAGGGTCAGACTCTCACATTTAGCTGACTTCACTCGGATAGCAGGAGACTCATCAGAGTAGATGCTGTTGCCGGCTAATCCCACAGACTTCACCCGGAATGCATACTGTGTATTAGCCGTCAGTCCATGCACTGTGAATCTGACAGAGACAGATGGTGTACTGACCAGTGCTACTGATTTATGTAGGTTTCATTTTGGTATCATAAATCTTAAGAGACCTGGTTTTGGTGATGGGTTTATTGTTAATGGTCTTCCACTGACCACTGCCAACCTCGCTGTAGTACAGGTAATATCCCAGAATTCCCTCTGTTATTTTAGGCTCTTTCCATTGCAGTAGGACAGAACTGTTGCTGTCTGGGATGGGAAGAATGCTGTGTGGGGGGGCAGGAACTCCTGAAACATAGACACAGAGAATCCACCGTGAACTTTGACCTCTACTGTTGTACAGACACCAGCATCTGACGTGACGTTTCACCACTTCATTCACTGATAATCTTCCCGTTTGCTGTATCTCTCCAATCTCATTCATGCTCATGAATATTCAAAATGCTGTGTGATGACATCACTGCGGCCCAACAGCATTGGCTCTTGTGTGTCATGTGATGAACTTCATTTGGAATTTAAAATGAGGTTTTAGCAGATGGAAAGACTGTCATTGATTACTGAGTTTAATTTTGGTCTATTCTTCTAAAGATGTTCAGATAACTTCAGAACACTTGAAATGTAGCAGACAATTTAGTAACACTTTACATTTCCATTTGTTAACATTAGATAAATACATTAGTAATATTACCTTAGATGAATAAATGCTGTTGAAATATTGTTTATTGTTTGTTTGTTAATTTTAACAAAAATTTGTTTAAACATTTACCAAAACATCTGAAAAATAAAAACTTTGTTAAAATACATCTGCTAGGTCATGCAAATCATTAGTAAAGCATTAGATAGTGTCATATGAAGTATTCTTATGGTCCTTTAAGGGACTTTGCGTTAAAAATCACCGCCCACTTTAAGTGAATGTAAAATTTAGCTCATTACATCTGTGGGTGACATCTGATCTCTCACTCACCCAGCAGGTGATCCAGTGAGACGGGTGCACTGGGCAGCGAGGGCTCACTGATGCCGTACTTGTTGACAGATCGAACCCGATAACAGTATGATGTTCCCTTCTTCTGGTCAAAGGCAGGAAACCTCGTGGACAGAACCGTCAGATCCAGACTGGCCAGATGCCAGCTGTCCTTACCGGCTACAGACTGAATCAACAAGCAAACACATGAACACAGCACTCAGAACATCTAAAGATGACAGACTCACTCATGCAGTCCCTCATCTTCAGTCTGTTCTTTACTGTCATGATGATGTCTACATTTCATCAGTTCATACCCATTTTCACACACATTATGACTTTGTGTAAATGTGTAAATCTTTCTCAGTGATGATCTGTCATGTGACTCAGTGAGCGTGTGGGTAAAAAGTTTATTATCTAAATGTCCACAGGGCCAAAGGGCCACTGCTGAAGAAACATTCAACTATAAATTACATTTGAATAAAACATTTATGAAGGTAATGTATTGTCTATAAAATATGCCACATGGTAAAAGGAAATTTGAATCTTTTTTATATACGTTTCTGTCACAGAATTTTAGATGAAGCCGACAGACCAGACAGTTTTATTATGGTGCTTCTCCTAAAAATGTTCAATAAAAGCTCATGTCCTGTGGCAGTTTGTGATTCTCTGGCTCATTACGGAGTCTGAACGCGACTGAAAGAGTTTCTCCTGACTGATATTAGAAAGATTTTGCCTCCTCGGCAAACCCGAGTTTAAACCACTTTTAAACTGTGAGACTTTCAAACCTGAAGGACCTTTACTTTCCACATGTGCTGGTCGACATGCTGAAGATAAGGAGAAACTGAGAAGTTACACTATAATAAAGTAGGTTATTATTTTACTTAAGGGCTGAATGGAGACTGTTGGCTTTCTGGATATTTCACAGTAATGTTAAAGCTGCAGTCTGTAATTTTCCCCTCTCTGTCACCATCTCTGTTTCAAACAAAGTCAGGGTAAGGTGAGGAGAACATTTTAGACACAAAAAAGAGAAGATTCTTCATAGTCACATGATTCAACTGAACCCGTGTTTTCAATGTCAAAATCTGTGACGTCAGCAAGAATTTTGACGTTTGAGGGGAAACACATTTTACACTTTACACTGTTCTACATCTGTTCACCTTCCACCCGCCACAGTCCTACACTCGCAATCTGTAATGAGCTGTGAAGTCAAAGTGCAGTGTTCATTTGACCCACAGCCTCAGTGTGCACCCAACACAACTGTGAGGCCTGCAGCGGAGGGTAAAGACCCCTGCAGAGCCATCTTAACAAACTACTCAGACAGCTGAAGCACAAGCGCTGCGTGGGATGAAGGTCAACTCTCACCCGTTCCACAAAGTAGGTGAGAGGTTCTCTGCCCCGCGGGTCCGGTTCGGTCCAGCTCAGAACAGCGTAGGTGTCGCTAAGCTCACAAACTCGCACATCAGTGGGGGGGGACGGTACTCGGACCTGACCTGAGAGGTTGAGAGAGTAAGAAAAGACGTCAGTAACATAAAACCTTCTGTTTCAGAGAGGAAGCCTGCAGAATGGAGCTGGAGAGTGAGGTACTGATGGAGAATGGTGGTCACGCTACACTCCTCTGACACTCACTGAAGTATGACTGCAACAGATGTTTCAAGCAATTAAACAATTCCCCAACAACACAAGCTCACACTTTAAAGTCTATCATAACAATTTTGGCATAAATGCATTTTTTTGAGGAATCTCAACATGGTCACTTTCAGTGACACTACTGACTGCATGCCGTGAAATCAGTTTAGCAATCTTTATTCCAAACACATATTCCATACTCCAATCTATATAAAGCCTTTTTTTCTAAATGTTACACAAATGTTGCAGAAACGTTAGAGCAAGTCTTAGTGATCAATAATTCTTCATCTGTAAGTTCCACAGCTTTCAGGATACTGCCAGGATGGTATTTGCACAAGTAGACGAGGCAGCTGATTAGTTTTTGGAACGGAGGCTGTGTGGAGCGTGATCTTCTCATAAAGCGGGAATGTGCAGAGGTGACTGAAGTGAGGAGTAGTTAAACCACTGTATGGATTTTTTGGTTTCCGCTGGGAAATCTAGCTGTTCTGTAAAAAAACATTCATTGCATTCAGGCCAATAAAACACACGCACGCGGACACACACACTTTTAAACAGAACAGGTTTATACGGGCTCTTTACTGCCCTTCATAATGTTCCATCAGTTCCTGGTGTTGCCATGGCAGTAAGCAGCCATGTTAAAGCTTTAGGCTTCAGAGACACATCATCATCTTTTAATGCTGAGTGCTAATAAAACAGCCTCAGTCTTTATGAGTGTTGCCGTATCAGCGGCTCGGACCACCTGTGCCTGCAAACGAGTGTTGATAACACATCTGCTCTAAAACACACCAAATTCATCATCATAAGAGTCTGATTCATAATAAGATTTTGTGGGCGGTTATTTCACGTAAAAGAAATTCGCCTAAAGGGACAGCAGCAGAACAAAGATCATTTTTGGGTGTAAAGATAACATGGGCACGTTCTGTGTCACATTCATCTGTCCCCCGTGTGCCAAGCGGCTACAACATGATCCATCTTTCTTGTTATCTGCATCAGTGTGAAGTCAGCGCCTCTCACCCTCCAGCTGGTCTTTAGTGATCACAATTTCTCTGCCTCTGTCCACCTTCACCACTGAAAGACAGAGAACACTGGAGATCAGAGATAAAAACAGATGCAGCAATGTCATACTGTGACTTTAAGAGAGGAGGGACTTTAATAAAAGAGCCATGAGAGAAATCTAGCATCTCTATTTCATCTTCTGTGAAAGAGGAAATAAATCTATAATATAAACTCCTCTAAAGTAATGACAGACTCACAAAAAACACCATTCATTCATTTATGGGGAATAAATTTAACAAACATGTAGATTTTATACATTTACTTTGACATTTTATAAATATTTATCACTGTTAAATAAAGTTTAAGTTTAAGTTTCACTTATATAGCAGTTTTAACAGTGCACGTTATCTTAAAGCAACTGAAATCACTGAAACAACACTGCAGTCTTAATTCCACACGCTGTCTAACAGTGTCATTCTTATTGTAAATAAAGTAACTGTTAACTGCTGTAAAAGAAGAAACAGTCTAGCACTGATTTAAACAGACATCAGTATTGCTGATTAAACTGCATCATTAATACATGACTTCATTCATTTCAGTGTTTTTAGAGATGTTAACATGGTGTGAAATAGCAAGTAAATGTTTAACCTTTTCCACTAAATGCATTTATCTGATTTAACATGAGAAGTTTTATTGTGTTCAGTGATATGAAACCCGATGCAGTTAAAAGCAGCCGCAGGTGTTTGTTTAATCCACAGAAACACAGATTCTCACTCTCATTTACCTGTATAACAGCTATTTCATATAAACATCACGATCAGATGAAGCATTAAACTAAACTGAAGTTTAATGAGCCACAGAGTGTCAAATTGATTGACCATCATTTAATAACTGTTAATATCAAGCAGAACAAACACCTAACATATAAAATGTGAAGTGTTATAAAGTTACTGTCATTGTTTCAGATTTCACCTTTGTCATGCTAACAGAGTTATTACACAGTTTATTTTATAACTTTTATAACTGTCCTTTTTCTTTTGTTTTGAAAAGAACATAAGTGCCAGTAAGTTATTAACACAGAAAATCTGCCTCTGTCTGGTGTGTTTATTCTGCTTGTGTCATTCACAAAAAGATTCTTACCCATAGTCCTGCTGGGCTCCAGGGGGTCAGAGGTCACGATGGGCTCCGTGGGCTTAGACGTGCGGCCCACTCCTGCCTGATTGACTGCGCACACTCTGAACTGATACACTGTGTTTTCCTTCAAACCCATCACAGGATACTGACACGCCCTCTGTATGACATCATTACAGCGTTCCCACTTCCCAACAGCTGCGTCACACCTGCTTGACACAGAGGACAGTCTGTGAGCAAAGCTGAACAGGTTACATCATTTGACATCATTACTTCCATCTCAGATCTTAATAAAGAACATTGTGGATCATCAGGTTTTGTTTGTTTGTGCACTTTTGTTTCAGGCTGCTGTCAGTAAAACAAAAGACAATATAAAGTCTGTGGATTTCATCACTTTGCAGTATTTGTAATGAGCTATTACCTGAAACACCAAACACACACCACTAAAACAAAACAACTGCTAGAACGTTTTCAGAAAACTAGCAGGTTGCTAGGAGACAGGAAGGTTAGGCACATGCACAGTTTCTCAACATGGTGATTTGTCAAGTTTTTGTTCTCTCAAGCGCCTGCTCTCAAGCATAATGTTTGGTTGGTTCACCTCTCTATAAAATAACCCAGCACAGCAGCAGCTCCGTCAGCGCTGGGCGGCATCCACGAGAGGAACACGTAATCTCTGTTCACATCAGAACACTGCACCTGCAGAGGAGAACCCGGAGAACCCACCACAGCAGCAGCCGCGTCTGAACACACAGAAAAACACTCTCTTTAATATCTCAGCTTTAAATTCTATCCAAATATATTCAAATCATGAAATGCATAACCAACATACATGTTTCACATTCTTTCTGGGAAAATAAACATATTCTAACTAACATTTGTGTGCCATCGCATTACCCTAAAAGTGAATATACACAATGACCTTTTCAAGTATTAAAATCATTTACTTACTGCAAACCGTAATACGTAATATTTGATATCTCCTGCAGCCCTACTCCAGATTCTCATGTCAAATCTGCATCAAATCTGATGTCAACCCCACAGATTCATAAGCATACCAGTCAGAATTCAAAACTCATTTTAAACCACATTATTTCATAGCTATATGTGTTAAAGATCTGAGACAAAGTGAATACTGAAATGCTTCTAAACTCTAATTCTCTGCATTACAAATACAGTAAAACAAGTCTCTCAAGCCACCGGTATTTTTGTCATCAACAAGAAACAGACTCAGGAGAGTAAACTGTGTTTATTCCTTCTGTTATCTGTCAGATTTGTAATGCAAATGTTTCCTGAGATTGAGAGAGTAAATCACAGGCAGCAGATTGAGGCCGGCGCTCTGATTACTGCACTGCAGGCTGACAGCACTTCCTAATGAGACAGGAACTTCACTTCCTGCTCGCTTCTGCCTTTAGCTGACGAGGTGAACATCACGGATTTATGAGAATTACACTTACACACTGTTTAAAATCAGGGTCTCTCTCTACCTGCTTGAAAACAGCAGCTGGGAGAAACTGTCAGTAAAAATGGTTTTGAGGTGCTGTAAATGATGAAAGGTGCAGTTTTCTGAGAACCACAGTTAAAAATCGACACACAAACAAACACACTCTGCCCTTCATTACTCCACTCTCAAAATAACACGCATGCTCTGATACACACGCAATAGCTAACAGCTGGCGGACATGCCCCATTTCTGGCTATGACAGTGTTATGGGGATTGGTCTGATCCACTTTATTTTGTCTCCCAGGATTATGTGCAAATACAGTATTTTTCCCCAACACACACACAGTTAAGACCAGCAAATGTCCAAAACATTTTTTGTTTGGTTATTGATTTCAACATTGGTTTCATCTGTCTCTCTTTTAAGATTACTGTAACAGAGACAAATTCAATCACAGCCACTGCAAACAGACAGATTTAAAATCTCACAACAGGGAAAATGTATTTTGTTTAATTCTTTTACCGTCAATCAAATGAATAAAGCACATTCAAGCTACTAATGATAACAATCACACAGCATTGTCACAACAAAAACTAATTCATTCCCAAAAGACTGTTAAACATGTCCTACATAAAAGCTGTAATTATGGCATAATTATACTGCCATTATAAGATCATCACAAATCTAAAGACATTACAAACACAAGCATTATTTATTCTCCACACGAGTGCTGTGTGGGGTCTGACCTCTGACATAGACGAAGGCGCTGTGCTCCACGGTTCCGTCCCGGGTGCGAAGGTGGACACTGTACAGCCCCTCGTGTTCTTTATGCACACCCTTCAGGGTGAGAGAGGAGGACCGCAGGCCCGTCTGCAGCTCGATGCAACTGCAGCGCTGCAGTGTCCGGCCTGAGCAGACAGTTACGTTTAATTCACTCCTCACAGCTCCGCATGATGCCTCAATGTATTACTAAGATATTTATGGGGTTATATAAAATTAATGCAGCTTAAGAGCTTTCCTCTTTATTTTTCAAGAATCAGTTCGGAAGGTTTCCTGCCAGTCAGTCGCACACACATTTGTTTGACTATATTACTGAGGTCATTCCATAGACTTCCATTGATTAAAAATCAGGCTAATGACATTTTCTCTGGCAAGGAGCAGTAAAACGTCTCACAAATTGGTTATCATGATATTTCACTGTTAGTGAGGACATTTGACCCTCACAAATATAGTACAAACAGACACACGCAAGTTTTATGGCGATATTCCATAGACATAATGACTTCTATACTCCACAAACTGTTTACTCTATCCCATAACCCTAAACACAACCCCCAAAGAAGTGTTCTGTATTTTTACATTTTTGAAAACAGCAGCATGATTCTGTATGATTTATAAGCTGTTTTCCTCAGTGGGACCAAAAATGTCCCCCAGGTCAAAATGATTGGTATTACTGCAGACCTCACACACATATATTCAGTGCTGTACTGAATGATACTTTCATGACCCTCACCATCTCTACACCACATCACATCCTGTTGAAACGGCAGCAGTGTGGAGGTGAAGCTGCACTGCAGAACCAGGTTCTCACCCTCCTTCACAAACGTTGGAGGAAACCTGGAGCCCAGCTGAGCTTCTGACTCTGGAGCTACAACTTGGAGAAGACCAGTCATTAGACAAAAAGACTACAGAGAGAAAATTCCATTCCTCTTTTGTATTTGCTAAACCCTTCAATAACAACAGCTTTAATTTGACATCTGTATCAGTTCTTGTAAGATGTGAGTAACTTTCTGAGAAATAAAAGACATTGGCTGGCACGGTTTTCAACTGAAATCAAGCTGTTAGTGTTACAATTCAGTCACTTTTAATTACATTTCAAAGTGACAGGAAGTAAGTAGCTTTTGTTCTCTCGCCGATGGCAGGCGGTGGAAATGAACACAAGAAGAAACTCAATTAGGAAACATGTTGAGACGAGTAAAACCACTGAAGTGTGAAGAAAAAGTGTTTCATTCTCCATTGAGTTTTCATTCTTGGAAAGAAGCATCTGAAATATTAGTGTACCGAGACAAATGCAGGAGCGACGACTGTCTCGAGACACCATTCCTGACCAGTGACTTGTTTAAGCTCCTTTATTTACTGAGAGAACAGAGACTGAAGATGATGTGTGAACGTAACTAATGTAAGTGACTGATTTTTGTCTCATCATCATTAAAACACATTATATTGTGTGTGTGATAGTGTCATTTTCTCTCTAAATGTGAGTTGTTAATAGTCTATCATAACGTCAGGAACTATTTAAAGCACTCATACAAAAAACATTCACTCTTAATCATTATTTATGATCCAGCAGAAGTGTGCTGGTGTTTGTGTCTACAGAAACCCTGTCATGCGCTTTCTTGTTTTTATACTTTTATGGTGCTCGGGATGTTTCTGGAGGAAACCTTGAGCGTTTGTGTAGCTCTCAGCCAATGATACGCAGGTTCCACATCCCTGCCAGACTCTGTAGAAGTGTTTAGACTTTATTTAAAGATGCAGCTTAAATGATCTCTCTGCTGCTGTTGATTTAAAAGGAATTCAGGATAAAATGTAACTGTATAAAACAGAGATTTCTGTAATCTGATCTTCTGAAACTCCTTCAGATTGTGTCAGAGAATTAAAACATTATATAATCTTCATTCATGGGTGAACTATACAGTATGAGTAATATGCACAACTATATTTAGATAATCATATATTTGTGACCAATACCTCTATATTATTAATGTGTGGAGGGTGTAAAAAACCATGACGGCTGACAGCGTTAACAGAACAGAGGGACACTTCAAAGGTTTTGCATTAGAACACTAACCGGGAGTCAAGGAGTGCTGCAGTCTGGCATCGGCCCCTTCATGAGCTGCAGCAGAAATGCAGAACAATGTTAAATGCAGAATTCAGTCACAGCACTGTGTTCACTAACAGCACCTGAAGAACAGCAGACATGATGAAATACTCACACTTCACTGTCAGTGTGGCGGATGAAACAGCTTCTCCCAGAGAACTTTTAACTACAACTTTATATTCACCAGCATCTTCAACAGAACATCTGCAACAGAAGTTTGTGCACCATTTGACTTTATTAGATCAGATTTTCTTCAGCTAAAGAACTGCCTGTCTTTCTGTAAACACACTTCTAGTGACGTAATTAATTAAGAGCGATTATTTTGGTATGACTCCATACTTTATTTCTTTGACTCAGTTTAGACATGAAATATAATAAATAGATTATTATTATAATGGCTTATGGCTTTGCGGTTAACACGTGCACAGTTCAATGTAGATACATTAAACTGTGGTGCTCATACAGGACATGCAGGTTTGAATCTCCCCACCCATAATTTTACCTCTCCACTTTCAATAAGAAAACAAAACGTTTAGCAAAACTAGCCGGTTTAAACATTTACTCTGATCAACTATAAAATCAAAGAATAAACTGCAAACAGTCCAGACAACAGTCAGACGTGTCTGCAGGTTCTTCACCTCCTGATCTCCAGGATGTTGAGGCCAAACTTCTGCAGGAGCTTGTAGTTCCAGGGCAGAGATCCTCTCAGAGGAACGTCATCTTTATACCTGTCATGAGTTCAATTCACAGTATGATGGATGTCTCTCTGCGGTCTGAGTGTTTTAGAGAAACGGGATTGTTGAGAACCTCACCATGTGACGCTGGGAGTCGGGCAGCCCTGCACACTGCAGGAGAGTTTCACATCCATGCCTGTCCACACGCTGTGCGGCCGCAGCGGGACGGGGAAGTCAGGCGCCTTCATGCTCAGATCCTCCACAAACTGCAGGTGCACTGCGGCTTTCCTCTGCGCCTGCGGGTGAAGATGAGCATCAGCAACTACTCATAGCTGAAGAATATCAAACAGGTTCAGCGCCGAAATGATTCACGTGTCTCAGCAAAATGGGTGATTTGTGTGTATGTAGGTTGTAAAAGTGTCAGTTCACCCAAAACATTTATATTCTTCCATCATTTACCCTCTCATGTCATTCAAACCTGTACGACTTTTTCTTCTGAGGAACACAAAAGAAGATATTTGGAGAAATGTCTCAGTGGTTTTGTCTTCATACAATGGAAGTCAGTGGGTGCCACTGTTGATTGGTTACCAACATACTTCAAAATGTCTTTTTGTGTTCCTCAGAAAAGTCACATTGGTTTGAAATGACACAAAAGTAACACATGATGAAAGAATTTTCCTTTGGGAGTGAACTCTTCTTTTAATATGAAAAGGAACCTTCATTGTGGAGTTTGGGTTCAAATGTCCTGTGGTGATGCTGGAACATTTTCTGCAGTGATCAGGGCAGACAGTGACTGATACAGTCACTGCTGAGGCAGCCCAGAACTGCTGTCAAAGAAAGTGTGAATAGGAGAAAAACATGTCTCACCTCTCTGCGGAGAGTGAAGTGATCCACCCGCTCACGGATGACATGCTGGTTTCTAATGACCCCGATCTCCAGTTTCTCTGCCTCATTACCAAACAGAGTCCACTGGTCTCTCTCTCTCTGTTCATCGCTGGCCATCGTCTCCCTCAGAGCCTCCCTGGTGTCAAAGGTCAACACTTGGCTCATTAACACACAAGGTTTAAAATGAAATAAGGGTAAGGAAGTAATGACAGAATTCATTTTTGGGTGAACTTAAGTTTGACTCATGTCATGCAGAAGAAAACAGAAATGTCATTTCTCCCCACTAAGCAGCTGTTTAAAACATCTGAGTGCAATTAAAACCTTCCAGTCTTTGCTTGACATACTGCTGTTGTGTTCTGAAAGCTTTTAAATGCACTTACGCAGAATTTAAAAGACTGAGGTCGAAGAGAGAGAGAGAGAGAGAGAGAGTCAAAGGGAGATTACAACAGAAACTCGTCTCTCCATATTGTTTCTGCCTCTCTCACCCTGACATAAACACAAGACTATAGCGGGACTTCAGTGTGGCCTCCATTCGAACCTTCCTGCAGGATTTATCACTTATCCTGAAATCTTCCCCCCTGCATTTTAAGTTTGACTTACTGAGACCTTTTTATCCTAGAACTCCAAAAACCTTTTCCCAGGATCTCTCTTTTTCACTTACAAACACACACTTTTCCGGTGGCTCAGTCCTACGCTCCTGAAGGAAGTGTGATCATGGTAACATCTCTGAAGAGGATTACTCTGTCAGTGTCTGTCAGCTGAACTGTAACTAAACCTGCTGGGTGTGAGTACAGCGGCCAGTAACTACTGAATTTGTACACCAACATCTGGTATTTTAAACAAATGAAAACAATGTATTTTTTTCTAAATAATAACATCCAAATCTGTGTTTATGTCTCTGCATTTCATTTCTATTGTTAATCTCCCCTTAAAGAGAAAGAGAGTTTAAATACAGGAGTTAAATCATGTATGATCGATCTGACATGTCAGTCATGTGTTGAACTGCACTGCCCTGCTGTGACCTCATCCTTCACTTTTCAGCAGGACAGCTGTGACCTCACAGGCTTTACTCCGCAGCAGAGCTCAAAATGAACAACGCCATCATGACCTTAACATCTTCACTCGCTGCTAAATAAAGCCGGCTGAGCATTATCACCATGTTTGGTATGATACAGTATAATGCCTGCATTAAACCCCTCACTAAACAGCCACATTGTCTTGCGTTTGCCACTGTTATGACATGACAGCTCATTTAAAAACACTGGGCTAAAACACTACTGAAGCTCAATAAGCTGCTGTTTAAAGAGAAAACTAATGAACGTAATACTGTGTAAATCAAACGTAAACACGGTTTGTGTGAGGGTTAGTGTATAAAACATGACGTGTACAGTGTGTGTGTTACCATGTCCTGTGACGTGGGAACTTGGGATCGGTCAGGATCTCCTTCACCGACATGACGTCACCGGGAATGATGGGATAGAAGTCACTGAGGGAGGCCGTTTCATCACTGTTCATCAAACACACACATACAAACACACGTTACAGCTCGTCTCGTGGAAAGCCACGGGGGGATTATGTGTATTTGCCGGGCGATATAGCGAATATTCGTGATGATTGTGCAGGTGA
>JAZGTK010012700.1:0-14777 GCA_036877625.1 Ambastaia sidthimunki | reverse complement strand
TGTGTCAGCGAGATGTGGACATCTGACAATAGACAGAAACAAGACAGACATTGTTAAAGTAGCTCTCTGGGGACAGAAAGAGAGAGAGCAAGAGTAAAAAAACGAAAAAAAAAGATTGCTCTCATCACACACCTATAGATGAGGGTGAGGGTGTGTTGACCCAGAAATAGGATTTATTTAGGCTGTCTTTGGGATCCTTTGAGTGACTAGGTGGTATCAGAATTCAAGCAAGCTGCATGTGTTAGAAATATGTTAGTAATATGTGATGTATCCGTACAGCATTGTGTTCTCTATTCCTGTTTCTGTGAGTGTGTAAACACACACATATTTGTAGCCAAATTTGTAGGGGACAAATTTGTAGCCAGAAGTTTAGGATGTTTGAGGATGTCCTGTTTAAAGATGTCCTCATTTGTAAAAATGCTATTGGAATATAGTCATGTTTATTTAAATTGTAAAAATGCATATTGGGTAATTGCCATTATATGAAACTATATTATATTGTTTATAACTGGCTGTGTATATGTGTGTGTGAGTCCCTGTGTGAGTGTGTGTGTGAGTGTGTGTGTGCGTGTGTGTGTGTGTGTGTGAATCAGTTAGAAGGGATGATCCTGAACCTGATTATTCACAGTGTGAAATGATTGCAGTAGAGCGGAACACTTTGATTGGCCTGCTGTTAACTTTTGACCTCTCTGTTCAATACTTCTAAATTGATCTGTAATCCTACTAGAGGTCTGATACCAGATCACCGCTGATGGGATTTAACATACTGTCAGGTTTAGGGCAGCTTTTCAAAATAATGATAAAAAAAACAAATCATTAATTTAAATATATTACATAATTTGTTTTCATGCTTACTCCATCTTGAGATCAAAGCTTGTTGCTTCTTGGTAGTAAATGAAATTAAACATGCATTTATGTGTACTGGGAGAGTGTTTGAGGAAGAGAGTGAGTGATTTGGGATTGAGATGGGTTCAGCTTTAAAATTTAAAACCATACTGTGTCTGGTTATGTACACAAATCAGTGTAATCATGGTAAATATTATATAGAGGTTCTAAGTTCAGGATTGCATGCTTTTTAAAACAAGATTTCAACAATATTTCCAAGATTGGGAATTATGATTTGCAATGAATTAATGATTTGCAGTTTTTAACTGGCCGGAAGAAAATTGTGAAGGCAATCTGTATGCCTTTTGTAAAAGAAGGCAATCTGTAAAACTTTGTTTTTATTGTAATACACTGTCATGAGCGACGGGAAAATAAAGGGAATTCAAACTGTGTGTGAAGTAAATCATTGAGTAGTGCTTTTCTCTTTTTGCAGCAGTTGCGTTCTAACCTGCGGGAGATGGAGAAGCTGTGTGGGCGTGTCTGCAGTTCTGATGCCACAGCCCTGGAGGAACTTGTTCAGCCAATCAAAGAGCGAGCTTTAGCTGTCATTCAAGAGTTTCTAAGCATTTACACGGATTCTATCAATAAGCCCTGCTTCTATGAAACTATCAGCACAGACCTACATGCTACCTCAGAGACATCGCACAGTATGTGTTTATGAATGTCCATGTTTCATGAAGGTCAAAATGTGTTTTTTGAGAGAGTTTTTACTGTCATGTGATTGGTTATGTAAAGGTGACACAGGTGTCCCCGATTCCCCTGTCAATCAAAAACAACTGCTCCTACCTGAAATCCCAGCAGAACAGAACGCCGCAGAGTCCTGGGTCTCTTTAGAGAAGGTAACACAAATAAGAAGAAATTCAGTATGAATAAAAGGGGCACACTTGAACCTGGCTTGAATGTGCATCACAAACACACATAAGCACAGAAGTCTATTTTCGTTTGTTTGTGACTGTGATTTTTGTGTGATGTTTGTTTAGGACCTGTTGGAGCTGAATGGTTTAGTAAACGAGTTCTCTGCTATTGTACATGTAAGTATCACACATCTGCGGGATGGGGGGGATTAATTTTTTTTGGTGGGACATGAGTTAGAGAAAGTGTTTCTGGTGTGTATGTGTGTGTGTGGATGTTGGTAAAGGATGGAGACCAAAACCCTTAGGTTTAGCAGAGCTGTCAGACAAACGGCTTTGTCTCTTGAGAACCAACAAGGTGGTATTGATCCCATCAGTGTGTGTGTGTGATTGAGAAGACGTACAGAGATTGGTGACAGTCTGTCAGCCATGTGTTAACCAGCGAGGATTAATGAGAATCCACGCCATCTAACAGGCATTATTAGAACAGCACGCGGTGGCAAACTGGGTTTAGGAGAGAAGATTGTGTGCTCTGTCACCCTGAGACAGACAGACATTCTTCCATTCTTGTCTGCCTCTAAAGAATTCTGGTAATTAAGAGATTGTTCTGAATAAAGACACAACATTTAGTGATCACAAATAGGAATGACTCACAACATATCATATAAAGGGCACAGGGCTGTAGCTTGGAATTATGGATATTTATTAATTTTGCTGGGCTTCTTACCTATTTTTGAACACAATGTAAATATATAGAAATCCAATTTGTCATTTTTTTATCTCACTTGTGTTAAATAGGTATAAATCTCAAGCAGTCTATAAATCTTAAAATTTCTAAATAATCTATACATTTCAAGCATACAGCCATGCAATCTCCTTAGACAGACATTTTCAGAAGAATGAGGCCCTTTTTCTGTACCAGCATTTTACTGCCCAGGTGCACAAAGTTGCTCAGTTGGTAGAGCTTTGCATTAGCAGCACAAAGGTTTTGGATTCGATTCCTAGGAAACTGACGTACTGATCAAATGTCTAGCTTGAATTCACTGTAAGTTGCTTTGGGAAAAAGCATTTGCCAAATGCATAAATGTAAATGGTTCACTGAGCCTGGCCACCACATAGCCCAGATCTGAACACTGTGAACTGGAACACCAGTGGTGACCCTGTCACCTATTACACACAAAAGTGTAGAACTGAGACGGTTTCACTATATGAATTGCATCAATAACCATCTACAAGTTTCATTATTTATTGAGGGCTACAGGCGCAAAGCTCACCCTTATCACCCTATTTCATGAGATCTGGATGGTTGTAAGTACAATATGAAGAGAGTCAACCTTATGAGTGCCTGCCTCTCTACAGAGGACAATCTCAGGGCACACAGTATATTTATTCCCTTAACACTGAGCCAAAGATGCACCCAGGAGGTCTGTGTGTGTGTGACTGTTCTCCTGAGCATCCCTGCAGCTTGTGAGCAGACGCTGCTGATTACCCCGCTGCTCCTGGGGGAAGAGAGAGAGATAGAGAGAGAGAGAGACTTCAGTAGCTTCTGAGCCCAGTCATTAATGATGGTGTTTAAATAGTGTGTTTACAGGGTTAAATGATAAGTTGTTTATGAATGAATAATGCTTACATAAATTATATTAGTGATGATTTTGAGGGTTTTGGCTTGTCTTTTGGCATGACTGATTAGGAACAGGGCTATGATTTAACTAAGCATAGAGATTTAATTTGCTGGACTGATTAATGTATTATGTATACTACCAGACTATAAAATATTAAAATCTTTAAAGCAATATGTTTTGTGAAAAGGGCTATACAAAAAAGTGAAAGGTGTGTTTTTATAAATATAATTTGCAATGATGGCTGAAAATTAAACTGCTATATTGTAAATCCATGGCACACTTTTGCTGGGAATTGTTGTCTGCTTAGTAAAACATTTGTGATTGGATACAGTCACTTCTATACCCAATTTTTACTAATACTTTCACAACAATCAAAGCAGTTTTCTCAACAAAAACTTGCTATTAACCTGCTAGATAATGTTACCTTGGTGAAGTTTAAATTCATTGACTTCTCAACAACAATGTTCAGTACGTCACACTAAACCAAATGTTTAAGTTTGCATGGCTTTCAGAAGGATTTACTGCAGCACTGGCCCTATGGGGCCTGTGACGGCTTCATCCACTGACCTGAAACTCTCTCACACTAGCCCTGGACCAGTGGGCCGTCCTTATTGTTGAGCCCTGAGAAAGCACACTCGAGACAGATTTACATACACACAAATTATTTCTAAATAAAGAGGAAAAAGAACACAAACATTACAGTCACCCTGAGCTGCAGAGAGAAATGCAAATACAGATCTTTTCTATGCTACACATGAACACCAACTACAAAGAGGCAGGTGCCGGACTCAAGTGACTGTGTGTAGGAGAGTGAAGGCAGATTTATTCCAGCAGTCTCTATTGTGTGTGTGTGTGTGTTTATGTGTTCACATGTGTGTAGTGATTACTTAGAGCTCACACTGATTTAGACAGAGAGACAGCTGCCACTCTTTGAATATTTTATAAGCTTCCGACAGACCACCCAGTTACCCCCAACAACAAGCCCCCAACTCCCTCGGAACAAGCAAATCTGCCCCCTCCCACTCACCCTTCTGCCCCGGCACACAGCAGAACGCCACTCAGCCCCTCAGCCACCCACCATCAAGATTACCGAATGTCTTTGTCCATTTTTACTGCTTATGTGTGTCGTGAAGTGTGGCTTTGCTTTATCTAGCACTGTTTTAAACAGCATTTCCAAATTCCTTTATAATTATTATACAGTACATTCAGTTTTAGGACTGCATATTAATTAGTTGTGTAGTTGTAGTAATTAGTAGTAGTGGTCTGCCAATATGGGTTTATTATTAATCCAATGTAGATATCTAGAAAGCAATGTGGCTAATTGCTGATATACTGTTTAATAATAGCAAATGTTATATATGAAACAAAAATTAAATTTTATATATTATGAACACTATCATTAAAAATAAGGTGGATATAATATTTATGTAAAAACATAATATAATATTTCAGATACAGATAACAGTATACAACAGTTTATATTGAGATCAATATAAATGAAAAATATATATGATACTTAACCATATGTTGGGGACATATTTGTACCCAGAAGTCAGCAAAACTTAACAATTCTGAGCAAAACCTTTTGGGGACTTCCTCATTTGTAAAAACACAAATATAGTGCATTAGTATATAGTAAAAATATAGTTAAAATATTTTTGTTAAATACAAAAAGTTTTCATTTATAGATGGAGTGGGTTAGGGTTAGGTTATATAGTTTATAACTAGTGGTGTATATAAACAATAGAAGTCTATGGAATTTTCCCATTTAGATAGATAAGTAAATATGTGTGTGTCTGTGAACTGCCTGTAAATTCTGTCTCTTTCCCTTCTTAGGCTCAGCAGGAAAAGATTGACAGCATTGAGGCGAACATTAGCATAGCAGCCGCTAATGTGGAGGAGGGGACCAAGAGCCTGGGGAAGGTAAGGGGAGAGGGGACACTCCTGCTAGGGGATCGATTCCACTCTACCCCCCTGCTTCACTCGGCCTACCCCACCATCAGCCCATTGATCCACCTCAGAGTGCAAGAAAACCACAATTAGGAGGGGGGGAGGTGGCGATGGTGGCGGAAAGCATGGAGCAGAGTGAGATCGATGTGTGTTGGTTGGCCCCACACAGGGAGTCGATGTGTGTGTGAGTGCCTGGAAGTCTAAAGAGTGTAAAAGAGAGTCTATAAACTGCGTTTGAGTTCCTGCTGGGGGTTCGATACATATACACACGCATACACACACGCTGCAGAGTGCCAACTTTTAACAGGAAAAGCAGGGGAAGGGTGTAACACGTAGCTGTGGTGTGTGTGGGTATGTGCGTTTGTATGTGTTTTATTGATCGAGACTGAATTGAAATGTTTCTCTTTTTGGAGTTGAGAGTTAATGCAGTTCTATTGAGTATTTTGTCTGATGCCCGTGTTGAAAGTGGAC
Organism: Ambastaia sidthimunki; assembly: GCA_036877625.1. Lineage (NCBI taxonomy): Eukaryota > Metazoa > Chordata > Actinopteri > Cypriniformes > Botiidae > Ambastaia > Ambastaia sidthimunki. The sequence goes on along the minus strand of JAZGTK010012700.1, from coordinate 8,998 downwards.
CCACCTCTGTGACTGCTGAAAAGGACAGTGGGCGGTCAACACACATATACACACACTACTGAAGACAGATATTGTCCTAAGTGACACATACACACTCACTTCTAAGTGCTCAGGTATAGCTGAATAATATTAGTGACAGAATCAGTGACTGATTTAGGTTACTTCCTCACTTTATCTCTGGCCATGTCCAAAACATTACTTCCTCCCTGCCCAGTCAGTCAGTGACCATCATAAGTGACCACCATATCATAATATGGTGTGTAACAAAAAATTTAAGTGAGCTTTAGAGTTTAGAAGTTCTTATTAGAGGTTGAGTCAGATCAACTAGTCAGTAATCCTTATATTAATTAACTTTATTTAGCCAACATTTAAATTCTTCTAACCAACTACCCCATCACACAAATAGGATTGTGGGAAATCATATAAAGATCTGTACTGCAAATTCTGACTATGTGAAGGCATCTTAGTAAACTGGATTCTTGCAAACATTGAATTTTGATGTACCTAGTTGACTTCCTGCTGTCTGTGAAGGCAGCGTTTTACAATTTTGGAACGCTGCCTATCTCTGTTTGAGTGTAATGAACTGCTCTGTTAACCTGCCCTGTGAAGATGATTAGATGACAGAGAGAGAGAGCATAAGAAAGAAAGAAGCAGAGATGAGAGGAGAGGAAAGGTGGCATTTGATAGACGACCCTGTCTTTAAAGTTTACATATCTTAACAGGAAAGAAATTGTGTGTGTGCGTGCCACAGGGTCTGTCTCATTGCACTAATTAAAGAATACACAGACTATAAAGAGTTTCTCTTTTTACCTGATATCAATTAATTTACCAGGCGTGGTTTGATCTGCAGACATTGAAAGTTATTTATTAATTTAAAAAAAATATCTGATTATAATTTTGTGGGTGTGTTTACTTACATCTGTGCATGTGTTTCTGATTGGCTGGACTTAAAAGACTTGTGAATAATTGTTTGGTTATCATAAACACAGCACATGAAACGTGCTTTAGTTCAAACAACATTTATGCCACATAAACGATTGTGTTTCTCAGCCGTCTGAATGCTTTCATGCACATCGCATGCGTGTGTTGCGTAAATCACATGACGGTTTGTGATGTTTCCACCAACATTTTTCTTCACTCTGTCTCCGCAGGCGGCCCGTGCGAAGATGGCGGTTCTGCCGGTAGCCGGCGCAGTGGTGGGGGGCGTGTTGGGGGGCCCGCTGGGACTGTTAGTAGGGTTTAAAGTGGCCGGGGTGGCTACTGCCATCGGGGGTGGACTGCTCGGTTTCGCCGGGGGCAACCTGATACGGCAAAAGAGGATGGAGCAAACAGAGGTGCAGCTACAACAGCTGAACAACAACAAAAACAGTAATAACGACCACGAACATGCTCAATAACACACACTCGAAGCACGTTTGTTTTTGTAGACAGAACACGACGGAGCTGTCGACCCACACACTTTCAGAAAAAAGCACCATACCCTCAATATACATAATACAGAAAACATACAACCACAGCTGCACAATAACTCCTACACGCACTGCAAACATGCACATGCAGGGCAACAGGCTGCAGCTAGTGGACTTGCTTATTTTCCTGAAACGTTAAACCGCCTTAATTCATCAACAACCTCTGTGCCAAAGCAAAAAAGCCTTAACTGCTGATTTCACCTTTGTAGCAGTAATGTGATGTGTTGTAGGAGACTGTGTATCATTTTAATTACATTGATGCACAACCAGATCAGTTATATACACTTAAGAACCTCAGAAATAGAGGATTAGCAGAAATAGTTTGTTGTAACTTTATTAAGTTGATGACCTGTTCTAACACAGTTATGTAGGTGTTGCTGAGCTGGTAACATTGTACTTCACAGTTCTGATTACAAACTCTTTCACAAAATATACCACGTGTTATATTGTAACTGATGGATCTTTTTTTAATACTGTTATTGGGTTATGAGTAGGTGTAAATGAAGCTGATGTTGGGTTGATTATAAGGTAACTGTTATGTTGTCTTACAACACTGTTATGTATGTGAAGGAAGACAAAGTATAGTTGCAACATTGACATGTACAGTGTACGAAATAACAGTCCATTTATAATGAACCACTATGAAATTGTAATTAACAGATTGTCTCTGTAGCTTTTTGTGCACAATCCACAGACTAATAACTAATGAAAAACCAAACACTGCCGGTGTTTTTTGCCTTAATTACTTCTGTGTAATATTTTGATAAATGAAGCATTTCTAACATCTAATAATATTTCAGGCTGCTAAACATAATTTTATTGCATTACAACACTTTTTATTATTTGGATATAAGCCATTGAATTGGATAATCAATATAGCATTAAACTCATTTTTAAGAATTAAAATAATTGTATTGTTTATATAGCATTATAGGTCTTTATAGCAATACAAACAGTGTACGTTTTTACAAGGTATAATAAAAGTTATATAGTAATAAATAATAATTGCACATTGAAGAAAATAATTGGGTTATTGTTTGTGAGGTTAGTAATCATGGAAAAACAGATGGCACAAAAAAACCCATAAATTATTATATATGATGCCTCATATGATCTTTTTTTGTTACAAGCAGTTATTCTCTGAAGACTTTTTGTGTTATTGAGATGTGTACGATTGATACAGCTCAGGTGAAATTTACCTTTAAACTCAGATGATTGTTTATCAGGTTTTTTTATAGGCTGCTCTTGTATCTCATGTATCTCTGTGTTCTGCTGCTGCTGGGATTAGGACATTGGAGATAGATTTTGGTGAGGTTTCCCTTTAAGGCTTTGATAATGCAGGCAAATCTAATACTGAAATCAATGCAGTGTGAGACCTCATTCCGCACAAACAGCATTTGAATGTTATTTGATTAAGGTCCTGAAGGACTGAACAATAGTCTTTTCTGCTTTATCAATCTTTTTTTTGCTTCAACATATTGCCAAAAACATGAAATAAAATTGTCTGTAAACACTGGTTTTCTTAAGTCCTTTTTTGTGTTTGTTTGTTTATAACTGATTTAATGGTAGTTCCACTAGCAATTATCTATAATTAACATTTTTAAAGTTTATTAAGCATTCAGCATCATTAAAAAGCTGCACGTCAATTAAAATGCCAAAAAGCTGCAGCTATTTTAAAATCTGTTCTTTAATTGTGATTGTTTTTATCCTCTGATGCCTCACTGCTGCCCCCGGTCTCACGCGTCAGGGGTGGTTTTGTTTTTTGGGGTGTGCTGGGGAACCCCCACAAACATGTAACCCAGTCTGAGACGCAAGCCGGCCCCCACGCCTTCCTCATAACACAACACGCTGGACTTCCCCTGATAAGGGACGAGTGAGCATCTTTTACAGTGCATGTAAGATAGCCCGAGTGCTGTGCATGTGTTTGGTTGCTCGGGAGGGAAATTCCCAAATGACTGACCTGCACAGAGTGTTAGATACGCTACACTTTCCATATTCTGCCTGTACACACTACACTCAGGTGGAAAATTTGGCAGGCCATATGTGGTGTGCTGTGATGTAATCTCCAAAGGTGTGAGGTCATGGGTTTCTGATGTGGGTGAGATGTTACATGACATCAGAGACCCTTTTCCTAGTCTCATTGAAACACCCACCTCTTATCATTTCCATGTTACTATAAGTGAGTAACTAAATATGATAATGGTAAACTTTGATGTCTTTGATGAAATGAGGACAGGGGAAGAACTATGGTTACACTATCAGCTTCCTAAACATCTGTCTGCAGCAATAACAAGTTACTGACAAATGAAACAAAATATCAAAGAGAATTTCAGTTAATGAACATGTCATTTAGGTTGCTGTTTTTTATATAAAGTTTAAAGTACTAGATCTTTGTACTAGATCTTTGAATGTACTTTGTACATTTTGTACTTACGCTCACATTTTGAAAGTCCTCAGACATGATTCAATTCATCAGCTCATTCATAGAGATTGCAAGACCTGAACTGAGTGTGTGATAACGTTTGGTCTGTTATTTAGTCAGACAGGTGAACATCCAAAATGTAAAGTGCATTGGATGGTCCCCATCTGACCAAATTTAAAAAAGTCTGTCATCTGTTTCATGATCTAATTCAATTACCTTTACTGGTGTTTTTTCTAGAAGGTGTGGCAGATCTTAGTGTGCAGCTGGAGTATATTTAAATGTTCTTATAGCAATATTTTGTTTAGAAAAGCTTTTACCTAAAGAACCAAACGCTACACTATCACACAGTTTTATTTTCTCTTGTTTTACATTTTTGTATTGTATTTTTGTATTGATGTATTTTTCCTTAGTGAATGTAAAAGTAGCAACATTTCAATAAAACACACTGACAAAGTAGAATCTTGTAAAATGTTTTTTAATTTACTTTTAGTTTTCTTTCCACTCTGAGATGACACATTTACAAATACCAATCCAACCCCCACATAACCACACCCCTGACCACTCCCCTGGTGGAATGGGCCGATATGAGACTAGCAAGTCTTGATTTTAGGGAGCGTGAATTTGAAGTCTGGAACGGTACAGTACATACGAATACAGACTAATAAGCACATGTAACATACATGTGCAAATGCGCGTGCACACACACACACACACACACATACATACATACATACATACACATCCAATCAAACTGGGCACGCTCTGTTGAGGACTGGAGAGAAATCTCACACTTTGTTCTTATACTACATTTTCCATAATGCCACTTGCCCAAGATCCATAGTCAACTAAATGCACATTCCCAACAAAAGGGCCATTATTGTACCAATATTTTCCTACAAAAAAGGGGACCCTGGGTCGACAAACTGCTGGGACAAAAAAAGTCATGTTTTTAATTTAGACAAGGCTGACCCACAGAGCACAAACATATTTACAAGCTCCAAAACAAAAGTAAAAACGCTCCTCTTCATTTCCCACCCCAAAAACAGCTGAGGGGTTTACCTTCTTACTTTATCTAAAATAAAATTATGAAAATAGAGGTTGTGCAGACAGCAGGAGTGCTGTGTAGGCATTGGCTGACTGCTGGGTTCTGGGTTGGGTCTTGATATGGTTGTGATGTCACAGCTCGTCCCGGTCCCTGAGGATGGTGTAGCGTGTCTCACTGGGGGCCAACTTTTGGAATGAACTCTCTGGGGGATTACTGGCCACCTCTCCAATGTCCTCCTGTTAAAACACACACACACAGACAGCTGCAATCACCAGTACATCAACACCTGGATCAACAGAGCCTCCATCACACATTTTATCCATATGTGTTCTCGTGAATTGAACCCATGACCTGTGTGCTGCTAATGCAACGCTCAGCTAGCTACAGGAACTCCAGTAGTAGTGTGAGTACTAGTCAGCAGGTGGACTAATGACTAACTTATGGGTTCACCCAACCTTGTTTCGTCCCACATTTGGGCGTGTTTATATAAGATGTTTATATTTTTGTGTTCAAAAACAGCTGGATGTGCATTTTTAACATTTGTATGACTTTAACTTGATACTCTGTTTAAAAAAATGCTTGTGTATGGCTGTAGGGACTGTGCTTAAAACAGGCTTAACCTAAAATCCATTCGTAACATACAGATTTATGGACAGGAGCAAGACTCACGTTTGCATCTGCAGCATGATTTAAGCATCAAGGCCAGCGAGTTCATTCTGTTCCACACTGATTCAAATGTCAGCACACGCTTTTCATTCAGACATAGTCTTAATTACTGTACGCCTGCATTAATTAGTTTAGATTAACAAATTCTTTTCAAAGATTCTGACTAGGATGTGTGCTGAACTCCAACCTGAGTAAAGTGCTCATCACAATGGGGCATTTTAATCAGTGCAGAGTGGACAACGCTGACATTGAGCCAAATGTCATCTTGATATGCAAAAGCAAACCAGTAAATTACTGCTAACTCTTTAATATGGCATAATGATGAGCTGCCATATACAGTCCAGAATTGGGCAAAAACAGTCATTTTATAACTGTATAACTATATCTATAGTTATGCAAAGATTAACAGATCAAGTTTCTCAGTTTATGTAATTGTTGGATTGTGTCAGATGGACATTTTACTGTTTAACTATTAACAAAAAACATTCACAGTTCACAGTGTTGAAAACTAAGGCCTTATAGTTGTGTATGAATTTTGATCAGTGTGAAATATTACAAAGAAAAACCACAATACGGTGTTGTCATTCAAAAAGCATCACAAATAGAATTGGCGAGCCTAACTGATGACATAATTACGAATCACAACCCATTCAAACATCATCAGTGACCTCTGACCTGTCCTGGAGTGCTGTCTGTGGGGTCAGGGCCGTGATGAAACTCTCTGTGTAACTTTCCTGAGTGCAGGTCCAATACAAACTGCCTCAGCTTTCCTGGAACCCTATACACATACACAAGACATCATAAAACAGTCATTTAAAGGATGAAAATAAAAACAACAACAAAACAGGTAAACATGATCAACATCATTGATTTAACGAGTGATCAGATAAGAGTCTCGAGAGAGCCGACAGTCTCCAAATGCACAGCATCCTAACAAGATAATGACATCATCTGTACTGCCAGAGACGCCACTGGTACGCTAAACCCCCTGGCCAATCAGCTACATCAAAGACTGAGGAGAGGCAGACTGATAAGGCCGTGATTGGATAATGGGATATGTGGTGTGCTCAGATTAGGTAATGAAATAAGGCATGCACTGAATTATGATGCATTCTGTCATAGACAGGCTCTGGTGTCATAAATAATTGCTATGCTGTAGTAAACTAGTAATGACATGGTTATAAACTGATGAAAACTATACTACTACTTTCACACAAAAGTATTACAGCTACCAAGTCAGGTATTGCTAAATTAATTGGCTAAACTGGCTGAAAGATGACCCCCGAAGCTTGTTCTCTGTCATGCTCTTTTTGTGTGTGTGTGTGTGTGTGTGTGTTGCTGTGAGGGCTACAATCATTGTTTAATTGGTAGGTGTCTGGAATAAGAGATAACCTGCAGGGAGAGAGGCTGAAATATCTCTGCATTAAACACACAAAGCCAGTACAGACAAGTGTGATACTCACGCGAGGTCGTGGAATTCTGGGAAGACATACATGTGGCGGAAACTATCGATGGCAATTACAGGGCAGTCAGTCGGTGTCTTTTGAATGTGAAGCAGAGGGTGCCGGAACTTATCACAATCAGCATGAAGAAAATTTATAGAGCCTGAGAGAGAGACAGAGAGAGAGAGAGAGAGATTCCAAGATAATTCAGATGTGTGGTGGATATAAAAAAGGCACATACAATGAGAACTTTTGAGGAAGACCAAATCAATGGATTTGCCTGGATTTGTCTTCCAGGTTTTCAGGCCAGTGGCATTAGATCTTTGAAAGACCCTTCCTTCTATTTTTACATGCGTGTCTTTTATAGTGGTATAATTCATTTTGAATAAAGCTGACTGTAAACAACACATAGGCTGGTTGCTTTACATATAAGTCAGACAGTCTCTTCCTGTGTAGGTGTTTGGCTGCTGGCCAAAATAAACTGTTAATTTCTGCCAAAACTGCCGAAGTTTTCTTTGCACAAGATGTGAATTTGTCATTATGACGTTCTACAAACTGCTGACCACTCTGAGTGACCCCACACAAGCCCTGCATGTACCCTTTTCACTGATCAGCTGGCGAGCCACTTCCTGCTGAAACTTTTCCAGGCTCTCTGTGTCGTCCTTCTGATGAAAGAGGATCAGAAATGGGATGCCTTCCTCCGTCAGTTCCTGTACGCACACAAACACACGTGTTGATTGTAGTTCAAATAACAGAGATTTGAAAGTATGTAGGAGAGGATGGTTGGCAAGGCTGAGATTACGTACAACCGACTCCGTCGCCAAGCAACAAACACAGAAGCTTTGAGAAGTTCAAAACATGTGGTCAAGTAAATCAAAAGAAAAAACCCACACCCACTAAAGGACACGGCCTGCGGACTACTTTAAAACACAAACACACTTGAAACGCACACACTCGGATGTGCTCGAGTGTGGGAAAAGTACACTGAGGGGGAGGGGACTTTTCTTATGCAAATGATGAACCCGACGAGAAGCTGAACTCATAGATGTACACAAACAAAAATACAGATAAAAATGGAACAAATGCATTAGAGGATATATGCAGTGGTGAAACAGCTAAAGATAATATTTACCTCTCCATTTTCAAAGGTGATTTCCCGGACTAGGGGCACACACTTGTCCTGTGCCCAGGCATAACTGAGGTCAAAGTTCGTGAGTGAGCCCATGTAGACCATGTCAGGTGCGTTCTCTCCCATCGGTTTGTAAATAATATTATCACCACTGAAGCGCTCTGGCTTAGAAACCTCACTTTAAAAAGGAAGAAGAACAAGAGTTAGCAAATGTTATTTAAGCAAGTACTGATTATTTAATTTTTATTTACTTTGTCTTTTTTTAAATGTAATAATAGTTTCTCCTACCCAAAAGCTGCCATAAACACACAGTCGTCTCTCAGTATGTTAGCCACTTTCTCATAAGTATGATAGTTCTCCGAGTCCTTTTGATCGAAATAACCGATGATGGTGCGTTTACTCCTCTAAAAGAGAGTTAGAAGATGAAGATGACACAGCAGAGAGCTCCTCTCAGGAGAGGTAATCCAGACTTCATAGTTCTTTGTGATTGTGGGATACTTACATCTAAGGAGCTGATCTCCTCCAGATTCTGAATCTCTTGGATTGGATCCACTTTCTGCTGGCGGATAAAATCAGCGATGGCGGTTACTGACCTTTGACCTCTGTACTCTCGCTTCATCATCATCCCATTCCTGAACAGCTTCAGTGTGGGGTACTTGCTTATCCTGTAGCGCTGGGCTATATCAGCTATCAGGAGACACATTAAAGAAATATGTATCAATAAACCTTCCAGATTTTTGTATTTGTTTATTTTCAATAAAAACCCACAAAATGGGGTGCCATGGTATCATACAACTTCCTATTTGGCGTTGGGAGAAGATTAAT
>JAZGTK010012699.1:3867-14777 GCA_036877625.1 Ambastaia sidthimunki | reverse complement strand
ACTTTGTTCATAGTCCATTTCCTGTTTGTGGCTAAACATTGGCAGAGTCCATTGTTTCCACTGGAGAGCAGTATATAGATATAGCTGTGTTCCTCATAACTATCTTTATTTTCAGTTGGTGCTGGGCATTATGTCATGTATCACTAAATAAATCATTTTATATCATGGTTATATCATGTCAATTTATATTACTTGTATTTATTTATTTTAACCTATAACCTTGTGGTAATGCATATTTTGGATAATCCAGCAAGTAAAGATATTTTAGAATGAACTGTGTTAGTTTTTTAAGACGATAGATTTAAATCAAAAGATATAACCTCATGCAAACTATACTCATAAATTAGTACATTTAGCATCCATACAGCTTTACGTTAGCTTCAAAACTGTTATTGTTATTACAGGTGTGGCCGATGGAGTGGGTGGTTGGCGTGATTATGGGGTGGACCCCTCTCAGTTCTCCGGGACTCTCATGAAGACGTGTGAGCGACTGGTTAAAGAAGGACGATTTGTGCCGAGCAACCCAGTAGGAATCCTCACCAGCAGCTACTGTGAGCTGCTACAGAACAAAGTACCACTGTTAGGTGAGCACATTTAGTTTAAGAACTAACGCAAGTTCACGTGTGACCTCGAGAATTTTAGTGAAAAAAAAAAAACTTCACACACAGATGTCTTAGCTTAAAATCAAAGGAAGTTTTTGCAGTTTTCTGCCCAAAAAAATGCAGAAATTGTTTTTAAAAAATGCAGATTTTATTTAAAGGAGAAACTGCATTATTGGCTGTCTAGAAAAACAGAAGTTGTTAAATCTGCAGTAGTCATTGCAGGGTGTGAATTAATCGTGTGATCGTGAAAATAATTGAAATAATTTAGTGTGACCTCCTGCCACACTTTGTTTTTGTTTTATGAGACGTCAGGCTGCTGTTTCCACTGCAGGTGTTTGAGTACAGCTGTCTTACCTGTGTTGGAGTACAGCTGTCTTACCTGTGTTTGAGTACAGCTGTCTTACCTGTGTTTGAGTACAGCTGTCTTACCTGTGTTAGAGTACAGCTGTCTTACCTGTGTTGGAGTACAGCTGTCTTACCTGTGTTTGAGTACAGCTGTCTTACCTGTGTTTGAGTACAGCTGTCTTACCTGTGTTGGAGTACAGCTGTCTTACCTGTGTTAGAGTACAGCTGTCTTACCTGTGTTGGAGTACAGCTGTCTTACCTGTGTTGGAGTACAGCTGTCTTACCTGTGTTGGAGTACAGCTGTCTTACCTGTGTTGGAGTACAGCTGTCTTACCTGTGTTTGAGTACAGCTGTCTTACCTGTGTTGGAGTACAGCTGTCTTACCTGTGTTGGAGTACAGCTGTCTTACCTGTGCATGCACCAACATGTGCGGCTCTGATGGAATGATACTGTGTTCCAGGACAGCCTGTGCCTTCAGGAGGAGAATTTTCCATGACTTGGGAGGGAAATAGTTTTTGGGAAGGGCTCTATTTTTTCCCAGGATGAGATCAAAGCTGTAACTGACATGTAAGGGGCAGAAATTAGTCATTGTACAGAGTGCTGCACTCGAGAACACACTGTGGGCTGAATCAGTCACATTTATAAAGTGTACTGGGTCATGAGGTTTTTTTATGTTTGTACAAATCTGTGCAGCTATATGTTAAAATAGTAAGTTATTGTGGTTTGGCTTATTTTAAAGGAATGTTCTGGAGTTTGTTACGTTAATCTCTTTCAACCTCATATGTTACGTTGCGGCTATTTACAGTAATGTACTTATATTTGTCATGCTAACATGAGACTGTCTTGCCTCATAAACCTGACTGTGTTGTTGTTATTAACGGAGGGATCAGACATTATTATTGTCATAGCTGACTGCATGCCACACAAACTGTTAATGGAGCTTTAATTTGATTTGAACCTGATACTTCCCTTAAAGCAACAATTATATTATTCCTGCAGTTTATACGGCAAAATATTTTGCTTCAGAGTCTGTGATGACTTGTTTTCAGGAAGCAGTACAGCATGTATTGTAGTGCTGGACAGACAGAGCCATCGGCTGCACACAGCGAACCTGGGAGACTCTGGCTTTCTGGTGGTTAGAGAAGGTGAAGTGGTCCACAGGTCTGATGAACAGCAGCACTATTTCAACACCCCGTTCCAGCTGTCCATCGCCCCTCCGGAGGCTGAGGGCTCTGTGCTCAGTGACAGGTACTGCCGTTTGTTTAGTTAAGCTTGTGCAGTGGTGCCATCTCTCCTTCCTGAGAGTATGAGTGTGATCAGGCCGTCACTCAGAGTCTCACGCTATTAACTCGACTAGATTATCAGTCCCTGCAGGCAATGAGACACTCAATGAGACAACAGCAGTACCACTAGTTTTAGAGTACATAACTCTATTCACTTAATGCAGCCGACGATGGCCTTATTTCACCAATAAAAATACATGCACCAAGTTTTGGTTGTGCGTCTCTTCTTGGTATTGCAGAGCTAGTGCGAGAAGAGCTAATGAAAGTGCCCTGAGGCCAGACATCTTCAGTCTGAGGGGACTGCATCTGCTGTACTTTAATGAACAGAGCAGTTAAAGTACTGAATGAATGTTAATGAGTCATGTTGTTTCTGATATGATATAAAGACTTTGCTGCATTCTCAGTAAAAATGTTTAGTTATGTTAATCATCTAAATGCACTAAGTTGCAACATTTGCACTAATCGACTAATGACTAATATTAAAGTTAGCTCAAGTTGCTTTCTTAAAATGTTGACTGTGGTTTCTCTGTCTTTCCTCAGCCCTGATGCTGCTGACAGCTCGTCCTTTGATGTACAGTTGGGTGACATCATACTCACGGCTACAGACGGACTCTTTGACAACATGCCAGACTACATGATCCTACAAGAACTCAAAAAGCTCAAGGTATCAGAATTTCTGCGCTTGCAACATCAAAGTTCTGTTTCTGTTGCCTGTCAACTCCAATATGAATTTCATTCTGTTCTTAGAATACAAACTATGAAAGTATCCAGCAAACAGCCAAAAGTATTGCTGAACAGGCCCACGTTCTAGCATATGACCCTAATTACATGTCCCCGTTTGCACAGTTTGCCTGTGAGAATGGCCTGAATGTCAGAGGTAAGTGAGAAATATTCTTGTGAAAGATGAATACATCTGTATTTTGCTAACAGTAGTGACTGCTGTTCTGTAGTTTGGTAACACTGTCTCTCTGTTTTTGAAGGAGGAAAGCCAGATGACATCACAGTTCTGCTGTCAATTGTAGCGGAGTACACAGACTAATGTTTATGAGGGCTGCAAAAATGTCTCTCTTGTCGTCTTCCTCGCAGTCACTGGACAGGCAGCTGTTTCCTGCGGGCAGGATCCAGGGCTGCTTGAGTCACCTCTGGCAGACCGCTTCTATTTGTCGAGTACTTTCTGATGATGTCGACTTGTTTTGTCAGCAGGCTCATGACAAAGTAAAAGTCCCCCTGTAGTCACTGCTGTTTCTCACTTCTGAGTGGCTACGTTTGTTGTGTTTGACAAGGGCTGTAACAAGTATGTGGCCGAAAGCTGTTCTAGTACGTGTGTAAGAATCATCAGTGCTCCTGACATCCAGTGATAAGTTTGTGGTTGAGAGGGAAATAAAGAGTCATGAAGCTAAAAATGGAGGAAGAACGAGGTTCAGTAATCAGAGAAAGAATAGCAATCTGATAAACATCCTTAAAAAAAAAGTTTCTGCCTCAGGAAGAATCATAAGAATGGCAGCTTTACACCACTTTACACTTACTTTACAAGGTCAAAAGTAGGTGCCCTCAGTGTCTCTTGCCATTGCCTGTTTTCCGTTTAAAGGCACCTGACCTGCGTCTTCTGGAGAGAAATCTGCTATGGGCTTGGAAGCCAGCCGAGATGTGATGTTATTAGGCACAAGTAACTACAACAATATCCTTCACTAGCTAATGAACTGTTTGTATTTTGTACAATATGTTTAAATTGTCACATGAACTTGCAATACTGGATCGATTGTAAACGTTTAGCAACAAAAACAGCATCAAATTTAGTGATCAACCATAGAAATGCCTTCCTCTATGATGAAATAAGCTTGGAGCTTTAAAAGAACAATCATGACCAGTCAACGGGTCACATGGGTGTTTTGATTGACTTGATGGTATATCATACTGACACACAAACTGCTCAAAGATTCTGGGGTCGCGGGCAATTTATAGATAATAGATTGTTGTGCTTGAGTAAATATTTTTAGAAACCTTTTCCCTTAATATTTATTAATTATTAAAACAGTTTTACTTTCCTTTAAACAATGATAACAGTGCAGGAGACTGCAAGGCATTGTGGGATGTGTTGAGAGGAAATAACAGATTTACTTAAACCAAGAAGTTCACATTTTTGTGTGTGTGTGTGTGAGAGAGTGATGGAGAGAAACGTTTACAAGGTGTAGATAATTAGAAATATTTGGATTGTATATTTATTTTTAACATGTATGCATTTGGAAGTGTAGGCTATCAGATGTTTATGAGAATATATTTGATAACTGTGTGAATTCAGTGTTAAATATTTCTTGCTTTTTGTAAATGTAATTTTAAATATCCTCTGAGATGTTTACGCACAAAGCTAACGCTAGCATCTGTGAATGCCTTCAGTGGGTATGTGATGATCTAATAAAGTTATATTTTCATAACTTCTGTATGCTGCTTTTCACTCATTTAAAATGTAGGAGTTCTAGATTAGAGTTTATACCAAAGTACCATCTTAAATATGAATCACAATATCACGTTTGAAGAAAATATTTCAGAGGCTAAAGTTCAAAGGCTGTACTTAACATGCAGTGAACTATACATCCTATGAAACATTGCAAATGACATTGTTCCAGTTTGGTGTGGTCTGGTTTCTTCAAGAAGGCTTTCTCATGTAAGGATTATGGATTGTGTAGTTCTTGACAGACAATTACTGAAACACATTTGTTCATCTTTAGGCCACCTGCAGAAACCAGCCTGACTTTCTAAATGCTTAAGCTAAGAAAAGTAATTCTCCAGTAATTACTGCAGTCTTATGTAAGAATTGTTTCAAGATGTCTGAGTCAGTGGTTTCTGTGAGTCAGAGGAGGACACACAGAACATTGAGTTCTCCGTTCCTATGAGAATGTCTTTGTTTTGAAGGTTTAGCTTCTCCTTGGTGAGCTCACCCAACCAAACTGTGTATTTAGGTTTACAGTTCTATCACAGAATGACAAACCTCCACTTGGTTTCACGGTCTCTCTTTACTGTTAATATAACATTGTCATTTTTGTTGACTCAACAGGCAATAAAATAAATAAATTGTACAACGCAAACACATTTTCACCTTCCAGCCCGCAAAACTGTTTTTCACATTTAATAAAATCTTCCAGTATGTGCACTACTAAAGTAGTAAATGATAAAAGTTCTTCAATGACCTTGAGAGCCATACTTAATGTTTTAATATATATTATTTTTAGAACAAAACATTTTTGTCGAATTTAACAGCAGAGTACCAGAGTTTAACACAGTGTGTTTGTCGTTTTACCTCTTGAGTTTCTGCACATCATTTAATATTGTCCCTGTGTTCATGCAGTACCTGTGTCAGGAAACCCACGTGTTGTTCCCCAAAACCCTTTTCTAGCCCTTCATCCTCCTCTGTATCACTGGCACACACCAGGCTGGGCAAATGGCCAGTAATGCTGCCCCCTCCATCACTGAACACAGCCCCAAAGAGCAGAGAGTGCATCTGACAAGAGAAACAGAGCTAGCATGAGCCCCAGTGCTGTTCTGTACAAGCCTGCGTGATTTGAATCGGTGGTGATGTGTTACACAGGCCTTTGGAATCTTACTGCAAAATCATTCGTTACCAAGCAATCACAGCAATGTGTCTGTAGACTAGTAGAAGTTAGTTATGTAAGCTAATCTAACTTTGATTAATATGAGGGGTAGAACTTACAAAGCAGTATTATGTTTGCTGTTTAAAAAACATCATCTGTAGTATTTATGAAAAGGGAAGTCCATTAATTTATTTATTAAGTTCCAAGTTTTCTGTTTCTGTCTTTTTTCCAGTCAAACGTTTTGTGTTTCATCTCAGAGTGGTTTAAATTAAATCTTTGCCTATTGACAAAATTAATGTGAAAAAAAATCCTTTTAAAAGTCAAGGCTGCTGGCAAAGTGGGTGGTCACTGTTAAACTCTATCTGGGCTAGTGGGAAAATCTTCTGTACCTTTAAAGTGTCTGGTGTCACTGGTGTAGCTGAGGTAGATTCAGGAGCCAAATTTGACCTTTGCTGAGTCTCTCCAGCTACATGATGTTGAATGATCATGTGGAGCGCTGGGCTGAAGAACTCACTGCCCTGACTGGAAGTGATGTGTTCCCCATCAGCACTGCACAACTGCAGCGTTGCAACATCAGCCGTCTGCGTCCCCACAGAGCCATCACGTGTGCAGAAATCTGCTACAGCAGTCTTGAGGGTGTCCACTGGACAGACCACACTGTCGTTGCTAGGAGACACAGACCGATCATGTCACAGGTAGAGACTGTTTTGTTGTTGCTGTCTGGAATTGATTTTAGAACTTGATGTACAAGCAGAATTCACCAAAACCTGGTGCAACATTATTCCTTTCCACTAGCACACCACGCCCCCTTTTATTTGAACACATTGCTCCCTGTGAACAGTTTAATCCCCTCATCAACATTTATGTTTTTTTATATTTTAATTATTCACTCACTCTAACCCTGCCACCGGTCATCTCAATTCAAGTCAGTCATTAAGCAAGCGGCCCTATTTTATCTGTTTCCTAAGTATTAAACATTGGCTCAAATCATACAACTTGATGAGATGAGGTGTGCTATACATTGTATTGATTTATGATTCTTGCCTGGCAGATGATTAAACAGGTAAAAACATCCTATAGACTGAATTTGAAGGAGAGACAGAGGAGTCACATCTAGAGGCCAATATATAAAGCAACCACCCAGAACAGCCTAGCAACCATATAACAGTGCCCTGGTAACTACCCATAGAAGCCCTAGAATCATGCAGACAACTCTTGCATGAACACGAGTTCAAGTCAAGTTATTATTAATAAAGGTTAAACAGTTATAGAGTTATATAGTCATGAATCATTTTCATTATTCAAAGTCTGCTTTGTTATTTTACTATTGTTTTTGAATTCCTATGAAAGATGTTTTTTCTTAGATAAACTCAAATGGCCTTTTGTACCATAGACTTTGTCTAAACGCTAAACACAACCTTGTTAAAATCTATGCAAATATCAAACATTCACAAAACAAATAAAACCTTTGGTCATTCAAAATCCTGGATTATTCTACTAGTTTTTATATTACTGGCCTGGATAAGTGCCATAAGCGCAACCTTCAGCAGACTGTTTAAACAGTGACCAGTGACGTGGGACAAACTACAGGTGACCCAGATGTGTGTGATCACTCACATGCAAACACGCTGACACGATACAATTAAAACCGGGACGAGGAGGCGGGCCAGCTCCAGTGACATCACTGCCTGAGCTCTGACAGATGACACTCACGGGCAGCATGTGACCGCTCTAGTTCTGAATTACCCTACAGAGGTGCTGAATCCCTAACATTACAACCACTGCTGTTAATTACAAAACCTTCCTACTATATTGTTCATCCTGTTTCTAGCATCAAATCTAATTCTACTCGTGAATGTAGTTTTGTAAACTAGGCTTGGTGGCTCTTATGGAAAAATGTTTAAAACTCTGTCATTTGTAAATCACGTTGGATTAAAGTGTCTGTTAAATGAATCAATACACATGTGGTCATAGTGAATATGAGGTTTAAAATGAAATACCTCGCTGCAGGTAGGCATGGACTCTTGTGCTTTTGATCTGTTAAGGTGGACAGCACGATATTGGCCTCCAGCATCATGTCTTCTACACCAAAGGCAACAGGCCTAAAAGAGCAAAGTATAGAAAACTAGAAAACTTTTCATATATGTAATAGGTTTAACTACAGTAGAATTCTAGATTTTCAGTGTTTTTAGACTCTGCTGTACTGTATGATACTTCATGTGGGATTAGTATTGAAAATCAAGCAATGGCTTACTGTCCAGCTTCACCAAATTGTCCAGACACTGGTAGACCATATGACTCTGCAAAACTCAACAACCCCTACAAACAGTTTAATCATTATTAACAATCATTTCAGCTCATGATCAATACAGATTAATTTACAGACAGTCAGAGCAGCACTGTATAAAGTACTAAAAACAGCTTCACACAGCGTTTAATACTCAGGGGACACAGTGATCTGTACAGATGTATCTGTCCTCATACTCTGAGCGAAGGTCAGTCATGTGGCCAGACCACAGTGTGCTGTGCTGTAACTCATTGTGACAGGTTAACCGGTCAGTTTCCAAGCATCTGTCCCACTGAATCAATGACTGACAAACACGCTGCGTCCTGCCAAGACGCGACGCACCCAGCCAAAAAGCGTGCGTGAGGGGGTTCCGTACTACAGGGTCATACTCCAGTGCCACCAGTTTTCCCGATCAAAGGTTGAGCACCAGAATTCAAAATGAACTTGGACTTTAGGATTGTATCTAAGCGTTGTTTCTTTGCTGTTTGGAAATATTTCAACTATGATTTGTCATGTTTTAGAGTTGTTTGCATGATCTAGCTATTCCAAAACCCATAAATGAAAGACACTTGTTCACACATACATGCATACATAAAACTATTGTATTATGGGAAAGAATGGCTACAAGCACAATGCAGGAAACTGGTTGCCAGGGACAACTGTCCACTACACAAGTCATTATACAAAAGTATCTGACTGCAGAAAGCCACAAATGGCCAATGAGTCGGGCTTGTAATCAGTAGGTTGCTGGTTTGATTCCGGCGCTGACAGGTAGCAACTGAAGTGTCCTTGAGCAAGACATCTAACCCCCGATTGCTCCCCGGCTGCTGCAGTGATAGCTGCCCACTGCTCCAGTGTGTGTGTGTGTGTGTTCACGACTTGCAGTGTGTGTTCACTCCTCACGAAGGATGGGTTAAATGCAGAGGTCACATTTCATTTATGGGTAACCATATCTGACAAAAACATGTCACACAGGGAGCTACATATTAATGCACATTTCTGAGAACAGAAAATTAAGCATTTTGGGAGAAAGCACAGTCTGTTCAGTCCACATGTATGACATACTTTCTCAGAAGCTGCTTGGATGAATATGATACACAATACAGAACTACATAACATTTCCAAGACAGAAATAAGTCACTATAAAATTTAATACAGACAGTCTCACTCACTAACACACACACGCAGACCTAATAAAAACATTCGTGCGCACATATGCTGTTTATTTATGTGTTAAATATAGTGCATGCCGGACACTCACTCTCAGTTCTTTGAGGCAGAAGGTCACAGCTGAATCCACTCCAACCTGAAAATAATCAAACTCATCGGGGTGCAGCGACAGCTCAGTGTTCATGCCCTTCATACGGCCTGATATCAAACAAATGAGCTGTAATAGTGCAATGCCACACTGCATCTGAATATACCGCAGCTCTAAATATTTTTTATTTAGTGTATAAACCGCTACTCCAGCAAATAAATTTAAAGAAAAATAATTTACTTGCAGAATTCATTACTGTATGAGATTTCCCAATGTTCAGAATGAAATACAGCTTACTGTTTTCTGAAAACTGTGCAGTAGTTACAGGCTATATACCCCTAACAAATATAACAGGCATTATTCCACAACAAAATGTTTCAAACAGTAGTAAACCTCACTATGTTTGCCATAGGATTATTTCACATATTAAATCCAATTTTGTGTGCAAATGTAGTTACCATGTGTCAGGCCAATTTTCAAATGTGCTAAAAACTGCAGCTGATCCTGCAAACATGTCCTTACTGTTCTCTTCCTCACAGAAGGTCTTCACAGTCATTTTAACAGGAGAAACTGAAAGAGTGACCTCCTCTTGTGAAGCAGGGAAATGCATCACAATGTCACCTAAGAGTCTGAAACAGACCAAAGCAGAACCATCTTCTAGTACAGTTACATGACAGTGACACTGGCCATGTAAAAGATTCACTTTCAGTATGAAGTGTAGGATCATGAATGCAGTAGAGGCAGGTGTGTTTGCTCACCTGGGCTGTGCTGTCAGGGCATTTGGACAGAGGTGAGCAGGAAATACAGCCTGCAAAGCTTCACACTCCTGATACCCCAAATTATAAGTCTTAGTTATTCCTAAAATACACATGCAAGTGCCAACATCTTTATTACAACATGTGACACATTATACAGTAGCTGCTGTTAGCATGTAGAATGGAAATGGTTTCTAGTATGTCATTATCACAGAGAGTCCAGTGAAGTGTCATCCCATAATTACATCCACCAACACACAATCTGCTCCTTCCTCATGAAATGAACTAACCGTGTCTGCAGTGAAACTGAAATTTCACCCTGTTGTCTGTGGTACTGACGTATATCTCACATCTGTCCACGCTACGATCTCTCCAGCAAACGCAGCGGAATAGAGGAAGAACACACTGCATGAGACAAACATAAATACTGCGAGTTATTCTGAAAGACACTGATGCTAACAGGGTGTTTGTTTCATTTAGATGAAAGCTGCCGAGCACTAAAAACTCTTGGTAATAGAAAGTGATTTATACCTTCATGTTTAGTTTGCATTTAGCAGCTTTACAGCCCTGCTGGGCATCTGAGGGCAGAATAAAGTGCTGGAAAAACAGAGGGGTGAAGACGAAACAGCCGTAAGCTGACTGACATGAGTTGACCGACCTCACAGCCAGCTGCATGTGAGAGAGAGACAGAGAGAGAGAGAGAGAGAGACAGAGAGAGAGACACAGAGAGAGAGAGACAGAGAGAGAGAGAGAGAGACAGAGAGAGAGAGAGAGACACAGAGAGAGAGAGAGA
>JAZGTK010012698.1:0-14778 GCA_036877625.1 Ambastaia sidthimunki | reverse complement strand
TATATATATAAAGCTTAAGATTTTTAAGCTTTAAAATCTATTCACAATGATTATATGATTATAAAAAACAAAAAACAAAAAAAAAAACAGTAATTTGGTCTCCAGGAAATGTAACAGACAATAATCAGGAAATGTAACTAAAAATATTCACAACTGAAAAATCCAAAAATCCAAAGCCTTCCTGTAGCTCAACAGGTAGAGCAATGCGTTAGAAATGCAAAGGTTGTGAGTTTGATCCCAGGGAATGCAAGTACTGATAAAAAAATAAATACATAAATAAATAAAAAAATTATAAATTGAATTCACTGTAAAGCGTCTGCCAAATAAATAAATGTCAATGTAAATGCCATGTGTCATATGTAACATACACATACAGAGCTGACAGACATTGTCTGTTTGACATATGACATCACTTTAGGGTGGAAACAGAGAGGCATTGATTCCATGACCCTCCAACAGCTCACTGATCGACCCTTAACTCCTGGGGCTGTGACCTACTTCCTGCTCCAGCTGTGGCTTTCAGGAAGTGACAATGTCTTTCTTAGTTTATATGAGGTTAAGGGGCAATCAAAAAATTATCAGTGAATATTATCAGTAGAAATACCACCCTGCTGAAAATAGTTTACCAGCCTAAGATGGTTTGCTAGTTTCTAGCTAGTCTGCTGGCTAATTTATGAGTCATAATCGCAACTCCCTGTTTAAACTTTACTGACAGCCATGAGGAAAGTCATGTGCTTGCCTGTTTAAACACTCTGACTGATTCATTTCTTAATCAGAGGAAATGATCGTATATGGGCCTTGCACATTGAAGATTTAGGCAAATCTGGATTGGGGATTCATCTGTCAGTCAAGGAGCCTAGAGCCTAGAGGGGCCTTCGGTCCTGGCCCTGGGCAGAGACCTGCTGGGAGGCCCTGGGGAACAGGCCAGTGGCACCGTGACCAACCACAACAAGAAAGTAGAAGAGACAAGAAAACTATTACAGCCAGACTATTTTTACACACTGCTAGGAGACCTTGGTCACAAATCAACACTAGCAAAATGTTGTATACTGTCTGCTTGAAAGGATACACCTAAGCCCTTACAGATTGGTGGACTGTAAGCTGCTGTGTTTGAAAATATAGAATGAAGAATGATGCTCTCCAGGTCAGCAGAGAGATTGAGTGTGGCCGAACAGCCTGGGTTTAATAGTTAGACTGTTTTCTACTGACGCAAAGGTGACACCTGTGCTTCCAGTAGACAAGGATTGTGTTTGAGGGGAAACCAAGAAAGAGAGAAAGCGTGATGTATGACAGCAAATGGAGTGTGACCACAGAGGACGAGTGAGCGCAACATTGAGTGAGGGAGAGAGTGAGAGAGCTGGGCGCTAAAGCAGATTTCTCAAAACCCCTCCAGACTCTATCAGGACTCAATTACTGCACCTGCTGGGCTCTCCAAACCACAAGCCACAGAGATGGCCACCCCACACCAGAGGCAGATACCATCAACCAATATGAAGCCTTAACACACATGGAGTTTAGAGTTTACAAAAAAGAAACCAACACAAAATAAACAAGTTCACAAGCCAAGCCTGGTTTTATTTGTCAAAACTCAACCTGATGTTGATGTTTTATCATTTCTATGTGAGAGCATGGCAGATGGTTGGGCAGATAAGTTAAAGGTTAGTCTGGATATGATTATTTTGGCAAAAAGTTAGCTAGAAATTAAACTGGCCAAGCAGTTAGCATAACAATGAGGTGCATTTGGCCAAGGCAGTGAAATTAGTTTGGCTTAGCGCTTGCACGGCAATGGACACGGGCGGCTGTGCGCACGGATGATAGGGGATATTTGTCAGATATCTTTAGAAATGCATATGGAATTAAACAGCAAAAGACTGGGTTCAAAGCTAGCATTACCATATTCACCACCGATTAAAATTATCTCTGTCTGTAATATATTTTTGTATCTGCTCACAAAACCACTGTGATGTCATTAAATGTCACAGATGGGTAAAGAGTTTTCGCTAAATATTAGCCTTTGAATTAAAATTACATACTTATGTCAAGACTTACAGTATATTTTCACAGATCACCATCCCCTCTTACTGTTATAAATGAAGGAACAGCAGAATTAAATATCATTAAATATCACCCTTCTCATTACACCACGCAATTACATTGGGATCCGGGTTTGAAATTCCTCACTAGTTGCCTAGCAGTCAAATTATGCCACAGACAAGCGTGTCGATCAAATAAAAAGACAGAGATTTGAGGAAGAGGAGACCTCTGGGTAAATGAAAATGGCTTATGACTCACCTCTAGCTTTCCGTCTCTGTATCTCCATCTCTGAAGGAAGTCCTTTTTTAATAAGAGGAAAAAGTCATTTGATCTAACTATTCATTTGATCAGAGTTTAAAGTTGACATCTTTAATAAATGTATGCGCTGGATTCATAAGAGAAGGTCAAATCAATTTAAAACACGGGTACTACTTGCACTCATTTGCCAGATACACACGGAATGATTGATCTTGGGTACAGTTAACCAAGACGAGATTCAGTTGCGTATTAAAGTGACGATCCCTGCTTGTGGATATTTGCAAGACTAGGATGGTTTACTCTCATATTTCATATTCATCTGTGAGATTGGGGAGTTTGTTCGAGTTATTGAGTTTAATGAGCCATGGGGACGACCGAGTTTACACAAGACAAGCAGTCCACTGCTCCACCATTCAATATTTAGTATGGTGTTCCAATTCTGAGTGTGTCTGTGTGTGTGTTCATGTGTGTGTGACTTCAATAAAAAAGTCCAAAGAGCATAAGTACTTAAGATGACGGCTGAGGCCGTCTAGCCACTTACAGAGAAGGATTACGCAATTCAGTCGTCCCCACTTTACACAACTACAGTCAATAAAACCGCCCCAACCACCATAAATGGAGACAAAGACAAACCAAGGGAGGTTGATTTCTGGAGGGAGGAAACCAAATTAAGAGACGTGAAGAAGAAAATAAAGCCCTGCATTTGTACTTCCCTGCTACACAGTTTAAAAAGCAGTATGTTAGAGGAGACAACAAGTCATATTAGGTACAAAGAAAATTTATGGTTAAAATGTACTTGTTAACCACATGTGGTTTAATTATTTACATTGTTGTTGGAAGTACATCATCAGGTTAAAGAACCAGCATGGTAGTTTAAGATGGTGTTTATACTACACACATGCATACCCACATGCTTCATTAATGGTCAACAAGTCTGTTTAAATAACCTTAGTACACACTATAAAGGCAGCAGAATTTGGACAGACATCTATTTTGATATAAAAATGTTTACATAAACAATTTACAGTTTAAGTCATTTTGTTTATGCTACACAGCTAGGTATGTGTGAGCTATTTCTCATTAGACACTCTCTAGCTTCCCTCAGGATTGTGTTCAGTACTAACGCCGTCTGTGTGACAGAGACAAACGAGTAATGTGTTTTAAAAGACAGTAGGTAGAGGATATTGCCCAAGGCTTCAAAGTAAATAGCAGCGAGACCATTTGTTTGGCAAGGGGGTGAAGTCAACAATTGACTCAGGTGAGTCAGGCCACACATATCGTGTTACTGTCAGCCTGGTGACAAACAGGTGGAGGCAGTCTCTGACTCCAGGGAACTTTATTAGAAACCATAATGTTAGGGTCAACTGATGTATGTGGAGGTGTGAGTGTGTGTAAAAGGGGAGGAGCTAAAGTGGTGAGTGGGGGTTGAAATAAAATTACAGAGCCAGGGCAATTGTTGTATCAATGTGTGTGTATGTTTTTAGGTTCAAATGAGTAAATGTTAAAATAATATCTAATAATGTGACAACAAAAGTATTTTTTGACTGGTGACATACAAATAAACTGACTGTGAATTACAAATGTGAAAATAGAATTAATCATATATTTAAAATAATCTTACGCAATTGTAGTGATTTTAATAATAATTGTAATAATTTGTTTTTTACTTTTTAAATTGCCATTAAAGTTCTCTTATAATGAAAGAAAAGTGATTGTATTCATTACTCTCTCACTCTTAGGTTCTTCTTTGTGACTGTCCCCTCATTGTACGTCTTTGCCAGGTCCCCATGGCGACTTGGGCTATTAGACTGTAATCTGGAGTGATCGAATGTGATTGGATGTGGCTGACTTTAACCAACACACACACAAACTGACACGCCCTCACCCACACACAAATTTCACGAAGCTACTGCTGATGTATTCCACGCCATGCTTTCCAAAAACAGACAGCCAATCTGCCTCAGGGTGATCACACGTTAACCAACCAATTTACAGTGGCACCTCGTAACCCACCGTAAATACAAACTCATTAGGATTCAGCCGCACACAATGCAAACACAGATGCAAATAGAATCTCATTAAAAAGGAAATAATTTGGAAAACAAAAAAAGTTTTACTCAGTCACCTGGTCACTCATGCATCTTTCATGACCATTAACGCTCTGTTAGTTAAGAAAACGGGCCAGTGTGGTTTCCTTATTAAAACACATTATCATCAAATGCATACGCAAAAGCGCAGTTTGCTACAAGTACACTTGAACCTCTCGCTCTTTAGACAGGACACATAACAGACAACAGAAAGGAAGTGTGAAAACAGGCTTGGTAAAGGAAGAAAGCACAGACAGGAATTAATTTCATGGTTATAACTCAAGAGAGCCGGTATTGTGCTGTTATGCTTTGGAACGTGCTGTGTCCCTGACTGCGTGGCTCTGTCGAGAATGAAAGCTAGCCCTGCATTTTTCATGTGTGTGTGGAACTGTTACGTTTTTAACCTCAAACGCTAGGAAGATTTCAATTGGTGACGGGTGGCGGGGGACGCAGTGGCTGACAGACGTGGCTTGAGCTGACTTTGAGGAGGGTTTGTGTTTAGAGGCCTGTTTCAGAGTCATATTTGATTTGTGCTTTATAATGGAGGGACATGCAGGGGGAAATACACTGTGGAAAAAAAAGAGTTATAATATCTTTACCTATTAAAGCTGGAAATAGCACAATGTTAATTGCACCACATTCTGGTTAAACTAAATTGTGGGTGAGTTTTGGAGCTAAAAATATCATGTGCAACCATTTAGTGAATTGCCAGTGTTGGAGGGATGATGGCTGACTCTATATTAGCACAATATGCTCTGTGATACTGTGATCCATAAGCCTGGGCATTATATGAAGGCCTCAATATTGACGGGTGTTCAGACTAATTAAGGGGGGGAAGTCTGTTTGCCGAAGCTTGATTTAGTCTTTCAGAATGATAAAGACAGGATGTTGTTTCTACAACGCAATCAAGGATGAAGCTGCAGACACACGTGAGCAGGTTTGCGGGTGAGGCGGGTGTATATCACCCGCAAAGATTTTTTGCCAAATTAAATCTCCCATTCAAAGCTGATTTCATTCAATATAACAGCTATTTTCCTCCTTGTCAGACACATAAACAAACCAAACTAAACGGTAATGGGTTTTTGTGCATTTATTTTAGCAGGGAAAAGGCTGCAATGTAAATTTCGCATTTTATGCATGATCGCTGCCTGGTGCTAAATGGCTGTTATCTGTGGACACAAGTCAGCGGGTGGTCACTGAAGCCGTTAACTGGCCTAAATGAACAGGGTTGGGGTTATCCATTCTCTTGATTGGCTGTTGCTCGGTAAACAGTGACCTGGGTCTGACCTGATCAGATGAGTGCCTTTACTCATCAGCTCTGCAAATAGGTATGAGGGCCATTAAGACATTTATTTTGACCACCCACTAATGTAACTAAGAAAAATGTGCACCGCACACACATTAGCATTGATACACACATCTGTGGGAGACAGTAATCAACGGGATCATAATGCATTCACATCATTAGATCAACAGGGACCACACAGTAAGAACAAGCCAGATGCTAATAAGGCAGATGCATAACATAGATGTGTGTACAAAGAAAGAGCATAAAAGTGTCATTCTAGAGGAAACAAACAAGACTGTAGTCAGGGAGGGATAACAGGAATGTTCTCCTGTGTCCTGTAATGAGTGATTTATTCTAGGTCCTCTAATCAGTATAGCTTTATCATTGGGCCTAAGGGAAAAGGGGCCTACTCATAAAAAAGGCTCCATTAATTTAGCAGGCCTGAGAACAAATCCTAACACACATCTTTATACAAGTCATATAAGTAGATACAAGTAGATAAACACTTGCAAAGACAATATCGGTACTTCCACGCTAGTCTAACACATCCACACATACATACATACACAATACCCTGCCTGCTATAGACTGGCTTCGTCTGTCACTCCTCTGCCTTTGTCGTCTCGTCCATCCCTCGCTCCGGACAGCTCTTCGCATCTTTTCTTCTGTTTCTCAAACAAAGCAAAGCAGTTGTCAAGAAGTTACCCTCCCCAAATCTCTCCAGGATGCTGCTATTGTCACCATACAGCCCTGCTGCTATAGAGCATGTGTGTATGTTTAATGTGATCGACAGAGGTTTACGGCTAAATGAGGGGTATGAAAAAGACAAAGAAAAAGAGGAGAGTGGGAGGCTGACAGAGCTGCACCACAAAAGCACTTAACAACTTCACACACCCTCTCTCTCTCCTTCTCTCTTCAAGTGGTGACAGACTGGCAGCTCTTTTCCATGAAGTTAAATGTCAGATGCAGTACTCAGTTTCTTCTTGTGTCCTCACTCCTCTCTCTTCACCATGTCTTGACAGGTGCCACCGCCACGATTTTATGTACCGCAATAAACGAGCCCAAACTCAGCCACCAGCCAACTCAGCTTCCAGCCCAACCTTCTGTCCAACCCATCTCTGCTTCATCCTATCATCTCTTCTGTTCTCATTCCCTCACTAGATTTCCCTTCTTGTGTAGGATATTTCTGGTTTAAGCACTTTTTTGTCAGGCCTGCAGGGCAATCAGACAACTGTTACCAAGTTTTCCAACTTCCTGACACAGCAGATATCCAGCGGCCACTATGTTACTACGTCAGCAGGATCAGTTGTACAATTCTTAATAATGTTTCCTGAGAGTTACAAGAAAGCATATCATAAGTCAACAGTCCATGAAAAGTTGATTATGGTTCTCTTATGCCTTTCACTTTTGGTGCACATCTTGCAGTATTTTTTCTACACGGTTGTGACTCGTGAGTCAACTGCATTAGGAAGTCTAGTTGAAATTCCGGGCTGGGCAACCAAGTATGCTATTGTTTCTGCATTATGAACGCTGTTGTCATCAGAAATTCTTCCCATGGTATGAAAAAGGGCAGACAGAAAACATATCACAACATTGGTTCTAAACTTCAAAAAAAAAATGTGGGAAACATGGCCCCTTTAGCAGCTAGCTGTGTATTTTTTGTGTTGTAGCCTAAGAAACAGAGTGTAACACAACACTAGCATTTCAATATCACAAGTATCACAACTTTTATTACTTTAATAGGTGATTTATTAAGAGAATTTCTCTTTTAATTTTGTTATATTTTTCCTGCATTTCTAATATTTCTATGTAGTAATATACTGTATATATTTTTGGCAATATTATAAAAGCTCACGATTGTGCCAGTCAAGCTTTATTGCTTCTTAAGTCTAACAATATGACAAAACAATAACCTAAACTTCCTGTGCTACATATAATATTTAAAGAAACTACTTTACACTCTATTATAAAAAAACAAGATTCGCTGTCCTTAAATACCATCTCACAATGAGAGCAAAAGAAAGCTGGAAGAACAAAGTGAGTCACCCTGTCATTCTGCACTCACAATGAGAAGAGGAATCGAGAATAATATTGTTAGGAAACTAACTCTTCTGACAGAGTTTGACATGCCCCAACTGCTGAGAGAAGAAACATACTAAATCACAACAGCATGATGCGACTGGACGCCAACCGCTGCTGTTTACCAAACTCTATCTTCTCATCCTGAGCTATCATCACTGTTTCTTCATGCTGCGCGTACAATGCCAGTTATAATGTTGACTAACGAGCAAAGCATTAGTGCGTCACAAAAGTTTGCTACAAAAGTCTGACAAAACTAAGATAAGATACGGATTGTGGGATCTTAGTGACAGTCCAGTGGCAATAAATCCACACCTGGGATTAGTCCACACAACACTAGGCTGAGGTGTATGCTCAGGTTCACTTAGAGAGGCACAACTTTGGCAAAGATTATAGCTGCAAAACTAGAAGGTTGAGAGCTGAGGCATAGATTACAAGATCAATGAAAGTAGAGCAATTACAATTCTCAATGCAGATAACAGTAACTATTTTCACGTTTCAAAACTTCAATATTAAGTTCATTACAAATTGCTAAAAGTTAACAAAAAAAATAAAAATAGATGACACACCTTTGGCTAAATCATCTAGAAAACAAAGTTTAAATAGAATCTGTACATTAAAGATTAAAATTTAACAGAAGCCAATTTATAATACAGGGCGATAGTAATTGTTACTTTGGGAGAAGTGGAGATAAGACATTTTAGTGTGATTTCAGTAACAAAGCGTGGTGTGTTGATTTAAAAGACAATCAGAAAGAACTTTTAGCAGATGAAAATTGGATATTTTGTACAATCCTCTTGTGTGAATAAAAACAAGGAAGATGGTCAAAGAGCAAATGCTTCTGTTATCGCTTGTAAACATGAACATGCAAACGTCCACCCTCATGCTTATCTGCAGCAGTGAGGAGTGACTCAGGCACAAGGTTTGGAAGTGGAGCTGTGGTAAATTTTGGCATAAATCACTTCAAGGTTCCATTTGGCACTTTAAGGAGAATATGCCTCCTCTCTGCTCTGTTTCTCCACACGTCTGTTTTTAGTTTTCATCCCATGTTTTTTCTGCACAAATCAGCTTGCCTCTTGTTCTGTTTTTCTCTCTGTGTCCCTTAGTTTCTGCAAGACCTAAGATGCAGATGGGGAAGGGAAGGATTAGGAACGCACTCCCATATAAATACGTCACAAATGGCGCTTCATTCAATACCCAGTGTGTGTGTGTGTATGTATGTATGTGTGTTCATGTCATGTTCAAAGCTGGGACTGGCACACATTCACTCTCTCTGACGATCCTGGATTAAAGTCTGTTGATGTGTTTTGGTAAAAGTGTGTGTTTAGGCGTGTGAGAGAGTGCATCCAAGGCACTACTAATGCTACATTTGTGCTGAGATAGGCCTGTTCGGAATCTGCTCTCAAAGGCTTATTTGGGTTCCATTAATGATGGCCTCACCCAGTAATCTCTCTAAATTGGAATCTGATGAGAAAAAAAAAATCACTTTTAGTTGGGAGACTGCAAATGCTGCTGTTCCTTCCCCTAGGAGAGCAAGGAGGGATGTAGGGCACGAGAGGGAGAGAGTCATAATCGTGTCTCTAATTTAGCCTGCTTTGCATTTAGTGGAGTCAGAACCAGGAGGCTCACTGCTCCTCTCTCCTCAACCAAAAGATAACGATCAGAAAAGTACAGACAGTCACAAAGCTGATCCAGAATCAGTCTACTACTTTTACACTATGCCACTGTACAGAAAGTCACTGCAAATCCCTTACTTTACCCATCAGGGCTTACCAGCAGAGGTTAGCGACCATTTTTGTGCTAAACCCTGTGACCTAATTTACTGAAACACATGAGATTTTAAGTTTAACTATTCAAAAACATCACATAATCGCTGTCCATGGCAAGCAGTTTTATACACTATGCGAATTTCATTCAAAATGTTCATTCAAATTTCATTTTACCCTTAGCATTCAATAAAAAGACTCTTTTTTGTTGGTTTTGTATAAATGTATTTATACTTGTTTATTTTATTATTATTTTCTTTGTGGTTTACTATTACAATTATGTTGTGTACACACCCCCCAAGTTGGAAGACACTGTCTTAAGTGACTGAAATCAGAGCACTGACAGCAATGCCTTTTAAAAAAGGTTCTGTAATACGCAATAACTCACTAACTATTAACTGCATCGTTCTGCTATCATTCTCTTTATTCATGTCAGATGCAGTGAATTCATATTAGCTGCCCACTGCTCCGGGTGTGTGTGTGTTCATGACTTGCAGTGTGTGTTCACTCCTCACAAAGGATTGGTTAAATGCAGAGGTCACATTTCGGTTATGGGTAACCATAACTGACAAATACATGTCACTTTACTTCACTTTACTTCAAAGATACCTTTTATGCATTTCCCACTTTACTTCATGTAATGTCACACTATGTCACATCATATCAGAAAAGCAAAACACTAAAGTGTTTGTTTTATATTTGACAAATGTGCCACAAAAAAAACAAAAAAATTATGGGAAGCTCAGCTCAGCCCAGACCTAGCCCCAGCCAACCCATCCCACTGGGACAAACGCTTGACTTCGCAAAGTCTTTTTCCTGTTCGCAGGACACAGCAAATTTATGGGATTTACAAACGCAGTGGAGAGGAGGGCAGCAAGAGGGCTGAGATGGAATGACAGAGCAGGAGAGCTGAGGAGAGGAGAGGAAGAGGGCAGCGGGAAATGGGGATCAGAGGAGGTCAAGCAGAGAATTGGAAATGGAGGAGCAAAGGAGACATAATGAGAATGTAAGAGAAAAGTAAATATCAAAAAAGCTGATACAACATGAGACAACATGAGACAGAAGAGACGACAGCAGAACATTGTGATTGATGCAGATGAGAAGAGAATCAAAACAAAAGAAAAGATCAGAAGAGATGAGATAAATTAGAAAAGGACGGATCCACCATGCATTTATCTTGTCACGTGTGTAATGATTGCCCTTATACCCCTATTAAAATAAAATGAAATTTGCTCAGTGACATGGAAATAATCATTTAGGAGCGAAGCGGGAAACTTTCTCTCATAGGCCAACAGATAATACCCTCTACATTTACATACAGTCTTTCTCTCGCCACCATTTTCTCACACACACACATACTGTGAGACAGCGTAAAGAACAGAGGGCCCAGAGTTAACAGGCATAAAAAGCAGTGTGCTTCACTGAGAGTGCAGATAAATGTCACACACAGCGGCATTTCATTGAGCCTTCGGAAAGCTCCAAAGGTGCCTCTCACCAGATAAACCAAAAGAGACCTCAAGGTGTGTGTGCGTGTGTGTACCTTCCCTAACACACACGGCTTATCAACGTCAAAATCTACATCTCTTTCACCCCCAGACCCTGTTCTTTTCACACAGCACGAGACGTTGGTGGAAGTCAATGGCTGTTTGTGCGATGGGGGACAAAAGCGGCCATGAATAACTCTGACTCCAGCAGTTTTGTGGGGCTTGAAAGAGTCGCTTGAATAATGGACTGCCTTTCCCCAACTGAGACGACAAGCTTCAGACAAACTTATTTATAAACACAAGAACAATGGATGGGAAAAGGAACAAATTTTTTGGCAGAGGAAATATTCACGGGGCAACGTTGTGCGGATGGCTTTGGGTATTGACATCCTGAGCTTATTTTGAAACTGCCGTGAGACACATAATAAACACAAGGACACTAGCTGTCATTATGATTTGGATGTTTGGTCGGTGACCAACTATGAATATAGCTCAAAAAAGGGGCAACTGTCCAATGTTTACGGCTAAAGGACTGGATTTCAAATATGGCTTGTAACTTCTTAAGGATGGAACTCTTCAAAATGCTTCCTTCCCAGCTCAATACATCAAACCTTTGCCCCTTACACTCTGCTATTAGCTCCTGAAAGACAGAATAGGTCGATCTGTCACTCATACAAATAGAATGACCCTTTGAGTGCATCATATGTTGTCTCTTTCAACAAAAGATGTTCTTGTTCTTCCTGTCATCTTCTCCCTCTAACTCTCTCATTTATATGCAACAGATAAAGACATGATGAGTATTTCACATACTGACTTCTGGCGTATGACAAACAGGGGCTACATTTAATTAGCCTTTAGTCATTGAAGACATGCTGATCAATACAGATAAAGCTAGAGAGAGGAAAAGTGATAAAGATGGAAAGAAGAGAGACAAAGAGAGAGGGAGAGAGACAAGCAGAGAGATAGGCAGACAGATTATGCGGGTGGCATCATGTACAGATTGCATGACATGCCCCTACTCTCAGAATCTGTGGACAAAACCACAAGGTAAAAGAAAATAAGACCCAGAATACATTAAATATGGGTCTACTTGTAACAATGATTAACATGGTTTGTTTTGGTTGGTTTTGTTTTGCTACTGTGTTGGGTCACTATTACACATTTAATGCAAACTCTAAAGCAAAACCAGTTAAGATCCACTTGTTCTAAGCTAGATCATGACCAGCATGAATCATATTTCTGAACCTCTGGCCTTGCCCTCCAAAAAAACAATGCTTACAAGTAACAGCCCGGGATTTTTTTCATGGAAGTTAGATTTGCTGTTTTGAAGCCTGCATGACTCACACTTTGAAGTTGTTGGGGTATTTAAATTGTCTGTTGGTTCAATTTTCTTTGAGCTATGATTATTTCCTTTAGTGCTTTGCCATTTCTCTCTCATCTCTCTTTTCCCTTCTTGTTCTTTTTTTCTGCCTTCTTGTTTTTGATGAGTGTTTACGAGTATCTCAGGGGAAACAGAAGCTGCCTGCTGGGGAGCGAGGACGGAGAATAGCAAGTTTAGCTGCAACGCATTCATCTGTCACACCAATCCCACGGCTGCGTGGACACACTCCTTTATAAGACGTGGACAGAAAGAGCGAGGGATGGCGGAGAAAGATGGACGAGGGAAGAAATGCGGTGCTCTCTTAATTAAAGAATGCTTCCGAAGTGTCTTCTGAAGCAGGGATAATAGCCATAAGCTCTCAGTCTTGTTTAATCTCCTGAGTTTCTACATTAATGACAGCCTTAATTAAGCCCCTTAGGACCCCTATCGCAGAGCCTATGGGGAATAGCGGTTGTCCATTTGCTCCCAAAAAAGATGCGTTGAGATCTAGCATTGAAGCCACTGTGCAAAGCCTCATGGAATCATATATTTTTCTGTGGGATGCCCCCTCAAACCCACATTCAGTGTGTTAAAACTTAACTTGGGCCAAAACCTAGACCGATGCAGCTACCTCTCCCTCCCTCTGTTTTAATGCAAAGATTAGACTGGCTAAATATCGAAAAGAGGATCTTGTATGCTTTAATCTCCCACTAAGCTCCATTTGTTAGATGGGTGTATACCGGTGGCTAAGATGATCAGGCTGTAAATAAGAGCTTTAGTACCTGGTTTGGCCTGATATCCGATTGTAAGCCTGCAAGCAGCAGCTGCCACCCATTCCAGTACAACTAGCTTCACTCCACATCAAAATGTGAATACTCACTGCTCTGTTTCAGCACAACAGATACTAAACTCCATGAGGAACAATTTGTATACACATCAACAGGAATTAGTCCTTCTTTAACTTTCTTCTTTGTTTTTCTTTTTCTTCAGAACCTTTGGCAGATATCTGGGAGAAAGGAATAGACAGACCAGTGATTAAGACCACATTTAGCCCTCAACCCTGCCTAATGCTGAGAGATTAAAGAGCTTGAGCAGAGAGGGAGATGTCTCACTGCCCTGATTTCTGCATGCCTTCTGATTAAAGACTGGTAAGGTCAGTAAGACTGCGAGTTACCCTCAAAGGAGGCAAGAGTTAGCACAAACATAGCCATCATCAATAGATCTCATGTTAAAGAAGAAATCAATGTCTCAGTTTGAGGCATTAATGCCCCCCATGAAATAATATTATTAAAAAATAAATTATAAATACTTTGTTCCTCAAATTAACACCAGAACAAGGCAAAATTTTATGTTTTATTAGATATGAGATCAGTGTTGTGTTGTCTTATATTATTAACATAATTCATTTTAATTTGTCTTGTGGCTAAATCAATAGCTGATGATAATTATTAGCCTTCAAAGTCTCACAGACACAGTTGGCAATGCATCATACACGGTGAGATGGAAAACAAACCCATTAGACTGAATTTACATACTATTACTTTACTTGTAGCTTAATAATATCTGCCTAATAGCTGCTGCAGACATATACCTGTTTAGTCCACAGGTCTCTCATTATTTAATCGCTTGGATTTACTTTTAGCTTCTTTTAATAAATTGATTGGTAAAAAAATATATATATTTCTCCTTTACACCACACAACACAGGAGTTCAAAAACCGCCACCCTGTTGGTTACAGACAACATGAGTTGTGAATCAAGCGACAGCAAATCAGCAACAAATCTTCTGTGTGGAACAGAGAAATGGAGGAAGTGGATTTCCCCCACTAAGTCCCCTTTTAAGAGCACACTGACCTTGAGACAGGAAGTGTAGATTACTCAAAGCCAGGACAAAGAGAAACACCAGCGGTAGACAGCATAAAGACACGCTGTGTTCCTCACTACACCTCTCACTATCGCTCTCTTTATCCACAGAATATATTACACCTCCCCACCAACAGCTGACTGACATATCGCTGCACATATGCAAGCAGTACGTTGCCCTCGAGACAGAAGAAGAAAAAGTGAAGAAGAGAAGAAGAGGGAGAAAAAGACATGGCAGAATGGGAGTGTCAAAATGATTCACCTTTGCAGGAAGATGTATCATGCCCTGCTGAAAAAAGACTAATGTACATAATGATTTTTGATTATGTGTGATGCAAGAAAGCTTGCTAAATAATGTCTCATGTGCTTGCTCTCCCTCTCTCTTCCTTTTTCTTTATTTATTTTTTGCTCCTGTAAGATTGTGTTATCTCAGGCAAACAGTTTGCAGCTGAGGGGAGAAAGCTCAAGGTGAGACGAGCAGAGGCAATATTAAATAAAGTGAGGTGTGCAGAGATAGATGGTGTGCGTGTGTGTTTGGGGTGAGGGGACTGACCAGAGCT
>JAZGTK010012697.1:0-14779 GCA_036877625.1 Ambastaia sidthimunki | reverse complement strand
CACAGAAAATGACGCAGATGATTCTCTGAAAACATCTGAAACTTTTTTATGACGTAATCACAAAAAACTACGATTATCAAACTTTATTCGACTTTATTATGTATTTTAAATATTATTATAACCTATATTATGGTATATTCTATTATATTGTTATACTATGATTATTCTAAGCTATATTATATAACCTTTTATGAAACTATATTATTATAAACTATAATATTATATAACTGTTCTTCTGATGTAACTTCATGAATGTTGTTGTTAAGACAGGCTATAGTTTGTTTATCGGGTATTTATGATGTTTGTCTCAGGTTTGAATCAGCGTTTCTGCAGAAAGGAAAACGAAACTCTTCAGAAACGAAACACTGTTTGGAGGCGGAGCGCAATGAATGATGCTTTATAATAAAGCCTCAATCCAGAGACATGTTACTGATAACATTTACTGCGACTCACCAGACTCAAGAAACACAACCAGCCAAACATTTAAACATCTCGGTAAGTCGCATCAGAAGAACGAAGATAAGTTCAGACTTGGGGAAGTTGTTGAAATTGTGAATTATAACCTGCTTGTAACTCATCTCTCCAGGAACACGATGGAGCTGATAATAAAAGAAATCAACGGAAACACAAAGCGTCTGGTTGTGGACGGCAATGCCACGGTGGGTCTCCTGAAGCAGATCATATCGAGGAACTTCAATGTGAGACCATCTGAGCAGAAGCTTTCTGCAAACAACGGCCACCGCATCAGCCTCGACGATGACACCCGAACCCTGAGCAGTTACGGGCTGCACTCGGGGTCCACGGTGGCTCTGCTCATCAGGAACCCAGTTCCCGTGCAGGTGTTTGTGAGGAACGAGAAGGGCCAGACCAGCACTTACAATATTAACGATGATGAGACGGTGGATAATTTCCAGCTTAAGATCTACAACAAAGAGAGAGTCCCCGTGGATCAGCAGAGACTCGTTTTCAACGGGAAGCAGCTGGAGTCGGGCAGGATGCTGAGAGAGTACGACATCGAACCTCTCAGCACCATCTACATGACGCTCCGTCTCCGAGGAGGTTGATGGAGATGTTTGACCTGGACTGACCGAAGCAGCAAGAATTATACCGGCTTACCAGTCTTACTGAAACTGATCCTTTAATTCTGTGAAAAAAGCATTAAAAAGAATGTGCTTTAAAAAAAAGAAAGTCACTTTAAAATTAATGTCTGCCAAACTCTTTGTAGTTTACTTATGCTATATTATAAAACTGTATGTCTTAATATAATGTTCTATTCCTTAATGTAATGTGTTTTACTGTAACTTTTATCATGAATGCTGTTTTATTTTAAATTTTGCATTGTAAATAAAATTGTTATTACTCCAACAATTACCAAGTACGTCTTTTTTATCATTGTCTGAAAGACACAAAACTACTGTTATAAAAAAACTTTTTACCATGTTGACCTCATGTAGAAACATGAAGGCCTCAGTCAACAACCAAGCTAACAGGAAACAGGAACCTTGGCTAACATTCTCTAAAAGTTCTGTTAAAGTTATCAAAAAACGTTCATGCAGTAACATTAGTGGAAAAGTATTAGTGAAGTATATAAAACGTTACATAGTTTAGAAAAATGTATGAATAACATTCCTAAAACCAGTCAATAGTGTTAGTACAACATCTAAAGAATTGGATGTTTTAAACTTTCAAAATGTCCTAGAACTTTATTTGAAAACAACATTATTAGTGTTTTTGCTGCTTAACATTAGGGAACATTAGGAAAACATTCTTACAATTTAAAATTGTTAGCTGTGAACACTTGGAATCACCACATAAGCTGAAACACTGAAAGCTGTGAATCAAACAGGTGAAGTTCGCTGAGCAATTGTTTTCTACACTGATACATGAGCAGACATGCACAAAACAAAACATTACTCAGATTTCCCAGCAGTTCTAATAAAATTAATAACTCATTATTTCACTTTATCATTAATTTCTTCTCTGACTTTATTCTCAGAAACTTTGCAAACCTAACAATGAATTTAAAAGTCTTCCTATTTTCTGCTCCTCACGTGATGTTGGAACATCATAATTTATGTATAACTGGGCACCAGTAACTCATGTTAGTAGATAGTGTAACATAGGAAATATACTGTAATATATAAATATTTACTGTTCATTTATTTCTTTAAATGTTATTTATTTGTAGTATGAATATAACGGACTCTCTTCATGACATGTTGCAGTTATATCAGGTGAAGCATGTGTGGGCATGTCATTTAACAGAAAACAAAAGTACAAATGACAACAATCAAATCCTGAACAGCAAACGAAACCTGTAAACACGGAAACAGCTGCAGGCAAAATAGAAACAGGTGCGGCTGCATTTCTGTGACGTATTTCTCTTACCTGGACATTCCCCGTCACGTGATCCAGGGAATTCCCTCTTTTGCCAATTGTTTTTTAGTTCATATATGTAAAACTTAACATTACATCAATGTTTACAACAAATTAAAACATCTTAAAACAAACAACAGTTTATATAAAGCAACTACATAAAACAGAAAAAGATGACTATTCTCTTTAAAAGTTTTAAATATATGCAAAAGATAAATGCATGTATCCATTAACGAGTGTTTTATTAACTTTTATAAAGTTGACAACTGACATCATGCAGAAAGGAAAACGAAACTTGCTGAGCGAGTCTCCGGAAACGAAACATTGTTTGGAGGCGGAGCAATGATGAATGATGTCTTATAATAAAGCCTCAATCCAGAGACATGTTACTTGATTTTGGTGCAATTTACCAGACTCAAGAAAAACAACCAGTCAAACATTTAAACATCTCGGTAAGCTGATATCGCATCACACGATAAACACATGCTGAAAATATAAACTTTTAATTCACCAGCTTGCTTTTTGTATCTCCTACAGGTTGCGATGATGGATCTAACAGTAAAGGGATTTGACGGTAAAACACAATCTCTGACTGTGGACGATAATGCCACAGTGGGTGACCTGAAGCAACACATCTCGCCGTGCTTCAGTGTGCATCCTTCCCAGCAGAAGCTGTCTGCAGATAACAGCACACGGGTCCAGCTTGAAGATGACAGCAGAACCCTCAGCAGCTACGGGCTGCGTTCAGGGTCCACGGTGATGCTCCTCATCAAACCCATGCAGGTGCTTGTGAAGAACGTGGACGGCCTGACCGGCACGTATGATGTTGATGCTGATGAGACGGTGAATCAGCTCCAGCGTAAGATCCACAGCAAAGTAAAAACCCCACCGGATCAACAGAGGCTCATTTACGGGGGCATCCCGCTGGAGTCCGACAAGAAGTTGCGGGAATACAACATCACACATGGAAGCACCGTTCACACGACACTCCGTCTCCGAGGAGGTTAATGGAGAAGTTTGAGCTGGACTGATCGTGAACTAAAAGTGCTTAACAGTCCTTCTGAAACTGAACCGTTCATTCTGGCTTTTAAATAGTGTTGTTTGTAAGTATTAAATATGTTATATAAACATTTATTTAAACAAAAAAATGTAAATGATGCTCCCCTCCATCATGTGATGTATTATATTTTTAGCATTATATCTTTAGTTGTAAGTGGAATGCTGTTGTAGAAATGTAGTCTGTTTTAAATGCTTAAACTATTTTAAACTATGTATGCTATCTTTCATATTTTTATTTGGTTATGTATTGGTACATACCATTAAATCTTTAGTGCAAATAAAGGAATCTATAAACATGTCCACTTTTATTAATGAAACTTTATTTAAACTAATGTTGACACTTTGGACAACATGTCCCAGTTGCACTACATTGCCATCAATGTACTTTAGTTCAATTAATTTAAATATCATTTTAATTCCACAAGCAACAGAAAGACAGACAACGTTGGTACAATTAATGTTGGCATCACTTTTCATGGTGAAAAAACAATGTTTATAAACTGTTTACTGTTTTACAACTGTTTATAAAAGTTATTTTATGATCAGTAATTAACTGCTGAATGTTATATTATAGTAAATTACAAGTATCTCCCGACAGTTGACCTGAAAGTCATTTAAAATTTAACAAAATGTTTTTTATCGAATGCACGGGAGTCCATCAAAGGCACAAACTGGATTAATCTACAAACCTGCCACTAGCTGGTTTTGTTGATCAGTTTAGTTTTATTTCCTGACAGTAGCTAGGTAAGCGTACCAAAACAAGGCAACCAGGTTGGCAAACAGCACTCGAAACTGTGTAGAGTCAGAAACAAATAACATGATGAGAAAGTGTATGTCATATAATCTGAAAAAAAAAGCATTTGGTGTACCAGTCTTACCTGCACAGGTATGTAATTGATGTTAATAAACTGAAATGGGGTCCAAACCTTCCAGTTCATCTTCATTGCAGACCAGTAACTTGTTTTAAGTTTGTGCTGAAGATCTGCAAGTGTTTTTCCCTGAAAAGATCACACTTTATACATAGATGATTCATTTATACATATTTCATTTTATATAAGATAACACAGGGATTATATGCAACGGAAAATTGGCCGTGTGTTTTATGAATTAGAAGATGCAATAATGCTGTTTCAGTTTTGAGTTTCACTTTCTCTTGAGACACTAGGAGAAAGCTGAAACTGTAGACATGAAAAAAGGTCTGTTTTACTAAATGTTAATTTGCTGAACTCATAGCACATCTAAACTGAACTTTGCCCCATGTTGACCTTTGGCCTTAGATTTTAAGAAAAATGGAGGCCTCAGTCAACAACACACAGAATCACCAGCTGGGACACTGAAATCTGTGGATCAGTAAACAGCTGAAGTTTACTGACCAGTAGCAGAACTCCATACCAGCAGAACTCTGGTCAAATTAAGGCAGCATGGAGGACCACTTACAGTCTTTTTGCATTTTGTGTTTAAAATAAACTAAACAGTCTGTACAGTGACATGTTACGGTACCTCCAAAGCATTCATGACCACATAGAAGACCAAGAGGAAAGCGGGGGCGAATATTAGACGTTCCAGCAGAAGACGCTTTATCAGACAGTATGGGACAGTGCTTGGAAACAACACTTCCAGGAGATGATAAAAGTAATGACTGACTGGACCAGTTATAACAAGTCTGAAACAAGCAAAGAGATACTTTAAAACAGAGAAGGGCAGGAAAACGGGGCTGACTGTGATATTGATATTTGATTCTGTTAGATCAGGGGTGTCACACTCAGCTCATTGAGATTCAGTGTCCTGCAGAGTTTAGCTCCTACACACCTGCCTGAATGTTTCAGTAATCCTGAGGACCTCCTGGATCAGGTGTGTGGAAATAAAATAAAGCTAAACTTACAGGACACAGACCCTCCAGGAGCTTTGATGCTTTGGTCTGATACTAGTTAGATATAAAGGAGACCAAACTCCACTGTATTCAACAACACATCTTTGTGCCTGATTCTGCTTTACCCATAAATTGCAAAGTGTGCAGGTCCCCTGATATTGATTTTCTTCCTTGGGCTGTTTTCCTTGTTGTTTTTGCTGGACTCCAAAGCTTGAGATAAAAGATTTCCCAAAGCGGAAAGAATGGCACTGCGAGAAAAGAACAAACACAGTCACTGTATCATCTCACCCACGTGGCACTGAGTCTGTGATCTTTCTATGTTTCTATCCAATCGCGGCTGTTAGTTTTTGACAGGGCTTGTTTGTCCCACCCCACCCCTAACTTACCAAAACAACAAGAGACAGACACAGTGCAAAGTCCTTTACAAACATGTACTGGACAAAAAATGATCGACCATTATAATAAATAAGTTTAATTAAGTAAGTGATGTTGAGTGATTTGGTTTGACTAAAACACAGTAAACAATTGCTAACCTGGACGCCAACATGCTAATAATCATAAAGCAAAGATAAAGTCCCCAAAACTGCAGCTAGCCAACTAGCTTTACCAAAATATGAACTGACCTCGTTACTGATTTGGTGATGATTGGATATTTCTTTAACAAAATCAAGTATTGCTGAAGTAACCTCGTCGGGAAAGCGGGATCCCGGACAGACACGCTTTGTGTTGGCATCGTTGTGTTAATAATAAAACGTCTGTACACTAAACAACATGTGAGTTTAATGTTTTAACACTCTTTGAAAGGGGCGGGTCGAACGCAGCGTGCGTCGTGTGCGTCTGCTACATGCGCAATGCTATTGGTTAATATCTCCATGACCACGCCCCCAAAATCTACACGCCGTCTCCACGAAGCGCCACATTAAATATTGTTTTAAAGAAATAGTCCCCAAAAAAGACGAGATTTTAAACTATGCACTAATAATCTTTACATTTACCATAACTTTCAAATCTAAAACTTTCAAATCTTTTTTTGTATTTATGTTTACATTTTTATTGACATGGGCAGAATGGTTATAGTCATTTGTGATGGTGGAAGGCAGAGAGAGAGAATTTTATTATTGATTTTATTTTCTTTAATTTACACGTGAAAAATCATACAGACGAGTATCATAAAAATATATTGTTGTGCAACAACCATCATGTACAATTAACATACAACACAAGGAATTTACAGAATAACAGCTGAAATTATGCCAATGGAAAATCTAACTGATAATCAGGATCTTTATATTGATGCAAGTTGTATCATATTCCTGCACAGTTTTCATTTTAATTATTCACTAAAGTGACATGGGAACATGACAAACTCATGAGGATTCATGAGGAATACGATCTGTTTTTGTCCCAACTTACAAATGTGTAACAAAACAGATATGTGGACTTTACAAGTTACAAAGACTTCTTACATGTCATAATTGTTGAAGAAAATCTGTAATGTGAACTTGTTAACACTGTGATAAAGACAGACCACTGTTAATAAATTAATGTAAACGGATTAAAGCAAATAACCAGCAGGGTAAGAAACCTGGGACGTTTGCTACTAATTAGTTCTTGTTGACAACTCAACAGGATTAAACCTGTGGTGTGTTTCTCAAACCAGGTTAGAAATCCAGACCTGCATTAATTCTATCCTCAGACAATGAAGTTGTATAATGCACCCGCCTCACAGAGCAGCACAATCAACCTCTTCCCTCTCTTTATTTCCCCACAGAGAGATCAAACATGCACAGAAATGCACACCAAACCGCATGCACTGCATGGACGCATAATTGCACTCAGCTGCAGCAGCCGCAGTGGTCTGGAATGGAGAGGAGCAAGCACACAAGGCTACTGTAGAATAACTAAGATGAACTAACTCAGCCCAGAAGAGATGCTACTCCACCCGCAGGCCGGGCCGTTGCACACGTTCGTAAAAGAGCAGATATGCGCTGGAGGACAGAGCCTCCTGCAGGCTGGCTTTCCTCACTGAATCGTCTGACACCCAGAGCCACTGGGAGCTAAACGGAGAAGTTCCGCGGGGGGCGGGGGGGCATCGGCGGTATGTGATGAAATGTCCGGAGTGCATGTCGCCGTGGTGGACCAGCACGGCTGTTAACCGGAAAAGATACTCGGAAGCGCTGTCAGGAGAAAACGTTGTGGTAACATTGAAGATAATCGCCCATATATCCTTTTATGTAGCTTAACCAATCAAAGAACTTAAATACTAAATACCTGAAGTCGTAAGTGAGGTTGAACTGTGACTTCAGTCCTGGTGAATGCAGGAACACTGACGGAAAGGTTCCATTGGACAGTGACTTGTTGTTGTTACAGTGTTCCGGATCTGCAAATGAAACCGGAATTAATCTAGACACTCCGAAAGAAACAGTATTATTTATTATAACAGGTTCAGGTTCTGGAAAGTACTGGTCCAGAGGTGCTGATATTTAATATAACTGCACTATATTTAACATGAGACGTCTGTTTTTTCCAGAATTGTGAGTGAATACATATTTCACAGATGTATCTGCTAAACTATTTTTAGTTTATAGCATGTCATACCAACACCGTTTGCAACAGCTTTGTCTTTTGGGTCCCCAACAGCTTTGGCAGATACGAGCTTATTTGTTTTGTTGGTCCTGTGCAGGTTCTGACCAGCAGTGCAGTGCTTGTATCGATCCATAGACAAATACTCTGTGAACTGAACATGCTCGTGTCTCTTTATGGGAGTTCCCTCTTTAGACCAGGTTAATCTCTGTAGATGGATGCAGAGGCACTGAGGCAACTGAACACACATTAACACAGGAGGTTAGTAAAGTGCCATTCTTTAAAGACAGACATGTGCACACATATAATGTCAAATACAGTCACGTACCTTCCCAAGTTTCAGCTGCTTAACAAACGCTGTCCTCTGACTCTCAAAAACTTGCCCGTTCACAACATCTCCAGCATGTTGCTACACAGAGACAGAGAGAAGGCAGATCTGTATTGTTTAACTAATACATGATGAAGTATAATGATAATAATACTAATTATTTTTATAGAAGAATAACATCCAAACATTGTACTGGCAAACTTTACATGAATCTTACCTTGGTACAATTTTCACACTCCACCTCTTTGATGGTTTCAGAAGAAATGAAATGTTGAAGACACTGGTCCAAAGTAACTGGTCGGCCCTTGAAGAAAACGTTATGTAAACGTAAACTTTACGTTTTTCGTACATGATTACAACTGTGATTTCTTTGTGTAGTAATTACAAAATAAAAAAATCTGCTCACCCACTGAACTGAGGGGATGGTAAGAGACAAGCTGTCAAAAGAATCATAATGCACGGGACTCTGAAAAGCAGAAATGATAAAGAGGATCATTTTCAAGATCAGTAAAGGCTAATGTTTCTTTACATCTTATATTCATGAAAAGACTGATAAAAATCACCTGCTGCTCACAGCGCTTACAGGCCATATAACTAGTTAACCGCCCGTGAAACGGGTGACGAGTCCTCCATAAACTTGGAATAGGATGCAATGGGCCTGGAGAAAAAAATGGATCAATTCTAGTGATAAGAACTGTTCATAGCAGGTCTAAATTCACTCCAGTACAACAGCTGGTCGCACTTGATGTAAATAGGCCTATAAATCTAAAACCTGTGTGAAATGTAAATATATAAAGAAAATATTTATTTACCTCCACTTCTGCAGCTTATGTTTTTTTCCTTGGTCTCCACTGATTTCTGAAAGCATTAGGATATGCAAGTAGAGTTACTACCTCATTATGGTGTAAAACACCACAGAGTTTTAAATTCAGTTTTGTGTCTTCGATTGCATGAAAGCATCTTAAACGGGCTGTTCAGCCAAAAATGAAAATTCTGCCATCAATTAGAAGATATTTTGAGAAAGGTCTTGGTGGTTTTGTGTTCATACAATGGAAGTCAATAGGGGCCACTGTTGTTTGGTTACCAACA
The DNA here is from genome assembly GCA_036877625.1 of Ambastaia sidthimunki. NCBI lineage: Eukaryota > Metazoa > Chordata > Actinopteri > Cypriniformes > Botiidae > Ambastaia > Ambastaia sidthimunki. Next base: position 5,474 of record JAZGTK010012697.1, on the reverse strand, counting down.
TACTTCAACATATCTCCTTTTTTGTCATACAGGATTGGAATGACATGAGGGTGAGTAAATAATGGAAGATTTTTTTGGGGGTTAACTATCTCTTTAAAAATGGACTAATAGAGCTGTGTTATGATGAATACTCTTGTTTACCTCCAATGTTTCCATGTCAAACAGGTGGGTGACTCTGGGTTGGCGTTCCCGTTCCTCTTCCAAGGAGGATGTGAGGACATGGAAGAGCTCGTGAGCATCCTAAGGAAAGAAGCCAAAAAGACGATTTCCATATCCTAATCCATACTATGTTAAACATGGAAACATTGAGGTAAAGGAGATAGGGCACTGCATTGCCTCTACCTGTTCCTCAAATGAGCTGATGTGCCATCTGTTAAGTCTGAGTGTTTGTAACAGGCACCCCGCATCCAAAACATCATCTTCTCCTGGATCATGACTCGACAGGGCTGTGGAATGAAGCAACATTGACGAATCACTCTGTTAGTGTGTGTTCATGCTGTGAGTGCAGGTGTGTGTGTGTGTAGTGAGGGCAGATGACCTGTGAGTAACTGCATCAGAGATCTGGACAGCTGTGTCTCTCTCTCTGTTCTCTCTGGATGAATGCTGCTTTCATTCGTGAAGTCTTCAAGCCATCTGATGAAGGAAGGACATGCTGCCAGGCCCTGGAGGAGCGAGTTCATGAAACATGTGTTTCCCAGATTGAGCAGACCAGGAACCATACCTGCAGGAGAAAGCAAATTCATTAAGTGCTATGCTTACATTAGAATAGAATCATACATGTGAGCAAGACATAGCTTCACATATAAATTATAATAGCACTGTATAATAATATTTATTTTTTTATATTATGGATTTTTCTATGCACGTAATATATATATAGTATGGAAATGAATAAGTATTTCTCTATAAAAAAAATAGTATAGTAGTATATATAGTAGTACTTAGATAGTATATATCTAAGTATAGCTCTTTTCAGACCCTATATTTTTGTATGAAATGCTGTACTGAGCAATCAGCACCCTGGATGGGAACTATCCACTTATTTGCTCTACTGAAATCTACCAGCAAAACTAAACGACTCACCTTTTTTCTTCTTTCTCCTGTCTGAAATTGGTCCCCATAAAACATACACTCCCGCTGCCATGGCAGCAGCTATTCCACCAATCATACCCCAGTTTTTCATCATCTTGTTCCTGAAACAGAGAGACACAAAGTGGGCTGCATTTAACCTTTTCTGACGTTTTCTAAATACAGACAATGGCAGAGAAAAATGACAGTTTAAAAGCACAAACACATCACAGTGTTTATAGTGTGTTTTATGGTACTTGACAGCTGCGTTTGCATTAAGCTTCCTGACAAACAAACCCATAAGCCATTCTTACACCCCGCATAGATTTTAAAATACAAGCAGAAGATCTAAAACCATAACTCCATTTCATACCCATTAGTAATAACATCTGCGGTTAAACAGATGGAGGACTAGTTTTAATGAGCTACTACAGGCTATGAAGATATGCACACAGTATGCCTGAGGGTCGATAACTACTAAAAGCAGATCGTAGATCTCATTTAAACACAGATTCGCCAGTTTAGCCATTTATGGTGATCAGTTTATTTTAAACACAGACTGACGAACAACTGATCTAAGATCAAAGCGACTGTCCGCTGGCCTTCAGTGCAACAGCTCGCCTCGTCTTCTGCCCTTTGCTACACCCAGCTGAGCTTCACAGACGCGAAAATCAGACGTCGTATTCATTTATTTCACACAAACTCAAACCTTGCAGCGGATCCAGTGCGTAAAACCTCCCGGACAAGCTTGTCTGTAGTTCCCTGTTTACACCAAGGCATACTTCACAGCGCCTGGGTACTGCGGAACTAAACAATGCGCGTTGTTGTCCGACGGACTTTGCTCGGAGTAGGACGAGCGTCTGTGACGTATGAGGAAGTTACAAATTTAGAAAACTTTATTTAAAAATCACTTTAATAGTTAAATCAGTGACAAAGATTCCAAAGACAAATTAAGGTAAATTAGTAAATAAACGCACATGGACAAACGCTGATAAAAGTCTTGATACTCAGATAATAAAGACAGAGAAATTTTTCAATATTCAAAGGAAATTTAGGGAAATGGGATAGTAAAGGTAATTTAGAAATGGAAATTCACCGGAAGTTCACAGGGCTTTAATGAAATGATTGCATGAAACTGATCTTATCATGAGAGTTTCAGAGGAGACAAATGATGTCATGATGATATATAACACAATAAACTCCAGGTGACTGTATGCACCTTTTATTATGGTCTGGAAATGTCACTTCAGTTACAATATTTTGCTCTTCTGGTAACAGTGACTGATTTAGTACACAGCCATCTTTAACTGTTTACTATTACCTCCACTTTAATACGCAATAACGAGCACATTGAATCAGTTTGCAGATAATGGTTGATTTTCATTACTTATGAAAGGCGGAATTACAGAATCTATTATCTGTCATGGTTCAGACTTATGGTACAGTGTCTTTAAAATCACCTATTTCTTCGTTTCCTCCCAGTATTTTAGTATTAAACAGGCGTTTCAGTCTTTGCAGTGATCCAGCACGACGGACCAACGCCACCAGCGACCAGCCGAGACGCGAGCAGAGTCATGCGGGCGCAGCTCCGCCCCTATCCGCGCTGTTCGCTGTCCACACGCCCGCGGTGCTGAAATCTCCGCTCGAACCGACAGCAATGAAACAAAGACACGGACACACAGACCGATAATGGACGATGAGTTGTTTCAGTTGAGGCAGCTCCCGTGAGTGTGTTTATCCTTTTCTTTGCATCGTACGTAAACGAGCTGTCGTGCAAACACTCCTGCCTCTATTTTTGCCCTTTCAGTGAATGACCACAATGTCCCTTAGATACAATGACATTGATATTTAGACAATTTATTGGAAATAAAGTCATGTCAGTGCTTAATAAGAGCTTTGAGCTGAAAGAAAGGGGATGGCTGCTCTGGTAAACAGCTCGGGTAGATTAAACTAACAGTTTAGTGCTGGTTAATAGTAACGTGATGTTGACTGTTTCATTGCCATTATAGATGACGTCATCTATTGAACAACACAGCGGGTGTATTTGTGTGTTTTTATGGTGGCATGAACATTAATTCTTCTCATGCTGTAGATACCTGCTAAGATCACATTAAATCTTCTCCGTTGATATAAACTCATGTAATACCAGATAACACAGCTGGACTGGCCCATCACTAATAATGTTATTCTGAATGACCTGATCGATCATCTCATTGGTCGGCTGTTTTTTGTGGCAGGGTGGTGAAATTCCGGCATACAGGTGAAAGCACACGTTCCGAGGATGAGTGTGGCGGCAGGGATGAGGCTGTGCAGGTGGAGGGAGTGCGCTCGGACATGGAGTCAGTCTCCCTGGCTGATGTGGCTCCAGTGCCCCGGGAATTCGCTAATCCCACTGATGGTATGACTGGATGCTTGTCTGTTGAACACACAAAAATGCAATGGAAAATTCTCGTGCTGGGATAACATGGATCAACAAGCATGCCAGCTGGAATGTCATTAGAGCAAAAGCCAACATACCAAAAACCAAATTCCAAAATAATCGTTCTTTCTTTCCAGCTGTTTATAATCATCTGTTTCTCATCAGATACGTTTATGGTTGAGGATGCAGTGGAGGCCATTGGCTTTGGGACCTTCCAGTGGAAACTCTCCATCCTAACTGGACTTTCATGGGTAAAATTAGGAATTTGTATTAGCGCATCTGTTGGACAAACGTGCCGTTGGTGGTCTGTTGAGTCAGCCACAGGAAGTGGTTTGTGTTATATCTGTGTCCATGTTGTGTTGATTGTGTTACAGATGGCTGATGCCATGGAGATGATGATTTTGAGTATACTGGCCCCTCAGCTGCACTGTGAGTGGGCACTGTCCAGCTGGGAGGTGGCACTGCTAACCTCGGTACACTCTTGCTAGTGGCTTTAATTGAGCTGTTGCAGAATGAATAAAAACTGAATAATTATCTTTCTGTGTATCTTTCTAACACAGGCAGTGTTTATCGGAATGATGATCAGTTCTTCTTTATGGGGGAACATATCTGATAAATACGGGAGAAAAACAGTGAGTATGTTTAAGGATTAAAAGTAGAGCTGCTTATAAATTCATGATCCGTATAGCTATTTCTAATGCCACTGCACCTTCAGGGAATAATAAATGTGTGATTGGTAGGGTTTGAAGATGAGTGTGTTGTGGACGCTGTTCTACGGCCTCCTCAGTGCATTTGCACCGATATATGGATGGATTCTGTTTCTCAGAGCTCTGGTGGGCTTTGGCATTGGAGGGGCTCCACAGTCGTAAGTGTGACAGTGATCAAGAAACTGTACATACAGCTTTTAAGTAAATAATGATTTATGGGAAATTTGCTAGACCTGTAACCTTACGTAGTCTTACATTTATTGATATGATTAATATATCACTGAGTTCTGAAGAACTTACAGAACCTTTATTCTCTCCACTAAGAGTAACATTATATGCTGAGTTTCTCCCCATGAGGTCCAGAGCCACTTGCATTCTGTTGATAGAGGTAACAAATTCTATTCTATTCTATTCTATTCTATTGAGCTAAAGACAAGACAAATATGAAATGTGCATAGTTTGTTTTTTGGACATTAAGTTTGTCTAACTCTCTTTTAAATCTTTGTTTATGATCTTTTGTAGATCTTCTGGGCTTTGGGAACAGTATTTGAAGTGTTGCTTGCCATTTTGGTGATGCCAACACTGGGCTGGCGCTGGCTGCTGGCCCTCTCCACAATTCCTCTCTTCATTTTTGCTATTCTTTGCTTTGTAAGTTTGAGTTCTCAAGTATTGGTTTGATGTTTCTGTGTGTGTAGTGTGATTGACATACTGATGAAGCAGCGTGTAAACAGAGTGTTAATAAAACAGTGGCTGCCGGAGAGCGCTCGCTACGACGTCCTGACGGGAAATCAGGAGAAAGCTCTGAGTACTCTCAAACGCATCGCTGCAGAAAACAAGGTGCCCATGCCGCTGGGAAAACTCATTGTGGCCAGACAGGTACAGCACAGAATCATTCTGTATGATCAATGTTTGAACATGATATATAATGTTAAGAAAGCATTCAGCTGGCATTACTGCAAGGGCTTTTTTAATAATTTTGAGAGAACTTGTGGAGAACATTAGCCAGTGTTCTGAGATGTGTTAGCTGGGACGTCAGTCTTGCATATACTGCTTTGTGTACTGTTATGTTGTAAAGAACATTGCTAACTTACACTCCTCATTTTCATAGTAAATATTGTTATTTATATTTCATCTCATCTTTTGTTTGGGGTATAATTTGTGTTTTTATATGTTTCTCTGATATTTAGGAGGACCGGGGGAAAATTCAGGATCTTTTTTCTCCACATTTTCGCTGGACCACCATTCTGCTCTGGTTTATATGGTAAGAGGGTCCTATAAAT